>JZKD02S2178210.1:2123075-2164291 GCA_000966675.3 Picea glauca | reverse complement strand
GGAGATTGTTGGTTGTGGAGCCTGATTATCTTCCTGATTCAGAGGTCTTTGTTTTCAGCCGTGTCTATACCCCATGAAGTATTTACACCCCAGAAGTATGTACACTCTTCCACGCAGGTGAGTGCAGAGGGGGGGTACCCGCTCTGCGGGGTCCAGGAGCAAGCGGGGGTTTGGGGGCGAAGCCCCCGAAGCAAAAATTGCCTTGTAAAAGTATATTTAATTTCATTGTAAATATGGACCGTTCATTATAAGGTCGCAGATCTAACGGTAGAGATTATGTTAGGGTTTTTTTCCCTAGAAGGCAACCCTCTTTTATGAGGGAAATGTATTGCGGCGATGTATTGATGGTGAATATTGTATTCTGAGAGAGGAGACTGTGAGAGAAAGAAGAGGAAGTTACAACGGGTTTTGCTGTAGGTTGTATCCCTTCATTTGCTAGATAATAATAAAGAAAGGACCTAGCAATTTCTCTGGTGGACGTAGCCCACACTGGGTGAACCACGTAAATCTGTGTCTCTCTTGTATTGTGTGTCTTCTGTGTTTTTTTTTTCTGCATTTGTTTTATATTATTGCTCCGCGGTCCCGTTTTCTAACAATTTTCACCTCCATTCTCCTAAACTGTCATACTCTAGAAGTCCGAGATCTGTTGACACATGTACTTACTATCAACAACCAATATGTGCTCTGAATTTCAGATCTTCAGGAGTCTTGTATGTTTTTGCAGCTACGCTCCAGTTATTTTGGATAGCCGGTCTTTTGAACTACCTCTGATCTATGGACATGTATCTTCAATGATGAACACTCAAGGATCACTTCAGATCCAGGGACTTCAGTAATTCCGTCTCCTCCACAATACTTTCTTGAAAATATCCAAGTGGGCGAAGTCCGAAGGAATTCAAGGGTTAAAATATCTGCTACTTTCCTGGATCTGACGACTAGGAAAGGTTTAACTCCTCCTTGGGTGGATCTTGTCCACTCAACTTTGAAAAAGAAAGGGTTATTCCCTTCAAAGCATTCTTGGTCACTATTTATCCTAAGATTTAACACTCTAAGTGACTTGGGCTTCTGCGCACTCCTTGCGCTCCTCTGAAAACTTGATACTTAGGGATTTTTGGAGAATCTTCCCACGCACTCCTTGCTCTCGTCTTCTTTGAGAATCCTCAACACTTGACTCAGTGTTGGCCCTATGCACACCTTGCAAGGGTATTCTTAATATTTTATACTCATATGAGTATATGTGCACTCCTTTCACTGACTCTGTTCAATTCAACATTATCTCTCTTGAGCTTCTGATTTTGAACATGACTATGCCTCTCTAGTCCTTGCATGGCTACTGTGCACTCCTTGCACCAGTTATTCAGAAGATAAACGATTGAAACTTATAGAACACTACAGGTTCATTCAATTAACCATAAAATTCACACAAAGGCATATAAAACAAAAAAATAAAAAAGAATAACATTACCCAATTACTCATAGGAAAACTTGTACAGAGATCTGGAAGTAATCTTATTCTATTATATTCATTCAAAAAAGTAGTTACAAAGTTATCTTCAACAACTCTCTACAATAGCTCTCAAAAAATAACAATAAACTCCATCAACAATAATAATACTCAACAACCTCATTTGGGCATAGACTATAAACATTTATACACAGAGGGGCTTCTCGAGCCTTCCTACCAACTAATCTACTGCTATCATATCACAATTAAAAACATTCTACCACTAAGGCTTATTACAATAAATGACATTTACAACCCAGATACAAGTCGATGCTCAATATATATACAACCCCTTAAGCATTAAATAAAGTATAATATTATGTGATCTTATACAATGGCTCTTGCCTCAAAAAATTAAAAGATTTTTATTACAATGCTTTCAAAAAATTAAATGGTGTGCTCTTCCTTTTGGATCCCAAAACAATTTGAATGTGCATGCTTGATGCTAAGTTGTCTTCCACTCACTTGATGAATGTTGTTGATCATTCTCCTGCATCATACTCCTTTGGACAAAAAGATTCATGGATTCCTGTACTGTCTTTCCATGCTTTTGGATATCATTGTTATTTACCCAACTGGCATCTTCTGCTAGATGATATTTCCACTTAACCAAATACTCATAATAAATCTTCCTCATGGTCTTCTTAGTAATCCTATGATATAAAATATTCTCTATCTGCGACTTCTCTACTATGGGCATCTGTTGTTTCCACTGAATCATCATTTGGTCATATGTCCCTTCTGTATCATCCATCCCGTAAGAGTAAAAGTGTAATATCCCTCAGCCAAACCCAAATGTAAATGTAATGTAAGTGTACTTAAGTTGGTGAGTTGTTTTGACATCATTTTTGTAATACACCTTTCATGGCATGGTGCACGCAGGAACTAAATAGTAAAATGATGTAGTGTGCACATTCCCGGATGCCGCGCACAGTAACTAAAGTGTGCGCAGTATGGAGGTCAGTGAGCCTTGTGTATATGATATGTGTTATAGGCTGGTGAACCAGTTATTATAAGTTGGGATGCTTATGTTTTGGAATTATGCCAGAGCGCCTAGATGTTAAAGGCCAATGCGCCTATTTTGTATATGTCTCACGATTAATATAAAATACATCGCCATGCACAGACCGATCATGATAAAAGAGATGGGGGACTAAACTCCACCAGTTAGGGAAATGGAGGGCCAACAGTTAAGGGAAAGGGCTAAGCTAGAGAGCTTAAGCCAAAAATGAATATTATATTAATATTTCTTAAAACATAAAGTATGGATAATTATTTTATCCTAAGTTCTAAAGTTGGGGACATGCATACATATCGTGGGAACTTAGCTCATTTTGATACCTTCACCATCATTCTTACGATGATATATCCCATGATTCCTTCCATCATTCAATCATCCAGTCAATGATTCCATGACCATTTGACTCACGCAGTCCGTTATCCTTCAGACATTCATTTCACGGTATATGCGCCTATTTCCATAACCATTTTCATGTTGGTGTACCTGGTTATCTTGGGAGCGAGATTGAAGAAGCGAGTTGTCAGGCCGATGGGAAATTGAAGAAGCGGGTTGTCAGGACTGTGAGAAATTTTCTAAGAGAGAGAATTGCTGGGAATTGATTTCCTGAAGGTTCTAAATTGCAGCTATAGTGCTCTGAGACTTCCTTTCCGGTCTATTGCTGAAGACCTGGAAGGGAAGTGGGGCAGTTGAGGGACTGTTGAGTAGAGAAGGGGCACACTTCCTTAGGTGGGACAGGCATGTGGGGAATGAGATGTTTTATGTTGTTAGTTGAGTGAGCACCTGAGACAGAGTATTTCTTGTTGTCTATGAGCCTTTAGCCTGGATAGGAATCCCTTTACCCAGGTGGATTTTAGTTCCAAATCGGGGGTGACTTACTTTTCAGAGTGATGAATAGTGTAGTCTAAGGCTGGGAGGTTCATGGACGACCTGTACACAATTGGTGACAATATTTCCAAGATAAGTACCAATTGTATGATAAATTTACATGCTGCATTGTTATTTACGTGCTTATGTTACAGTTTATCATATATGTGATTATATCTGTATGTATGTTTATGGGTATTTCCATGTATATGATGCATGTCTGTGTTTACTGTTATTTTAGTATGAAATCATATATTTACAGAATGTAATCATTTGTTTATGTTTATATGTAAATCTTCTGCAAGAGTGTTGTATGTATATGTTATAATTGCATGCAGTTTGAAGAGAAAATGTATGTGGCATAACTCAGTTGAATACTGGGTATGTTACAGTATGTTCCGCAGTGAGAGAACAAAAGTGTTCCCTCATGTAGCGTGGCCCTGCCGTGGGTGGCCAGGGATTTTACAATATGGTATCAGAGCTTCAGCTCCAACACTGAGCCTGGATGGGCCGGAAAGTTTCATTTGAAATGAATATTCACAGAAGATTAATTTTGAAGTGACCAAATTTCAAGTGCATGGAAAATTTTGGCACTGCACGAAAAATGTTGGTGTGTAGGTGTGCACGGTAAATTGTGGCACCGTGTGGAAGAATATTGTGTGTGGATGTGTGCACTGAATTTAGCATTGCACAGTGAGCACACACATAGTAATGTTCATGTGGGGTGTGCAAGTATTGCAAAACACAAAGGAGTTTGGTTGGTGCACACATAGTATGAGTAAAATTTGTCTCACGACAATGTAATCAGTGGTACGTGCAAATTATTTTGTGCGGTGGGGCATATTGAAATTTGACATGGTGAAATGCATAGGGAGAAATGCATGTAGAATATTAGTGCATGGTACAAAAACTATGTGCAACGGATAATAGTGCAAGGACCAAAACTGTGCGCAGTGGATATTGGTGCACAACTCAAAAGTAGTACGTGCAAGCTATTGGCTCGATGAAAAAGGAAGGTATAGTGGATATAGGTGCATAGAATCACGATTTACCTTGTGGTGTTACTGTGCACGATAAATATGGGTGTACAGGTTGAATGTTTGTGCACGCGAAGTCCTTTGGAAGGCGAGGAGTCCGAGTTTAATAGAAAATTTGCATGGTATTACAGGAAACAAAAAAGAAACACACAACCGCATCAGAGCATTATTTAAAATGAATTCAGAGTTTGTTTGAGAAGAAATATATATAGCCTAAATTGCTAAGCTGAGAGCATCTCATAAATGAATCCACTTGAACATTTATATAATCATATTAATCCTAAAATTACAAAAAGGGAATGATAAAAATTATCCTATTGTAAAGGGACCGTTTAAGAACATGTCTATCATCTCTGGAGCCCCTTACCTCTGCTACCATCTGACCAAAAATTGTTGAAATGTACTTTTATTCGAGGACTCATTTCATCTTAGCGATCTCCTCCTGTAAAGTATCTAACCAGACTGGTTGATTCTCTCCAACAATTTCAGACATTTCAGCGATGGTTTCTTTATTCTATCACTTTCTCCATTTCTTTTTAACAGTTGGTTTGTTGATGATCAAATCCATCATAGTGGGATTTAGCCTGGATTCCAATTTAGAATCTGTGGAAGGTTCTGTGTGAAACTTAGTCGCTAGTATCTGTGTGATTATCCTTTCCTTATTACTCGTAGGAAAATCTACCATGTTTCTTGAAGAACCAGTCTCACTGGATTTAGCTTTGTCCATGTACCTCAATTTCGTGGACACCGAAATGATTTTACAGAGATCAGAAGGTCGAGAAAATTTGAATATTACTCCATTTATGGATAAGATGATGCCTCCATACTTGATAATTGGTATTTATAGAGTACCAATCATGAATCACAAACAAACTTACGTACAAATAAGTTGGTTTGTCATGCACGGTTAATCCATTTCAAATGATTAGCTTTTGAGTCTGTTATATGGCAGTGTTCACTTGACGTCATATGGCTGTGAAGTACTGAATGAGTGAAATGAGGTGATCTGACTAGCCATCGCTCGTTCCACGAGTGGTGGTTTTGACATACTGAAGCACGTGAAATCGAGACTTTGGCAAAAGTGGTTTTGGCAAAATTCCTTTCTCCTAGTTGTATCTCTGAAGGCACCGCACATCTATGTTCTCAAGACTTGGGTCTTATCTGAAAAATTTTCATGGTGATAACACCAGGAAATCAGGAGAAATAATTCTGATGCATACATGGAACCAAGATAGTTCATATTTTTTCATGAATTGTTGAATTAGTTAGCATGATAAGTTTCGATGGCTACACATTTTGCGGAATTAACAACAAATGGATCATATCAGATCAGTGCAGAGTCCATAGAAATAGAAGAGGCACAGGGGAATTACAGTCAACAAGATGAAAGCAGAGGGATGGATGTCCATTTGGGCATTGAAGGAACAAACTCCAATGGACATGGAGAAGAAAGGAATGAACACATGAATATGGTAGAGACCATTAAAAATTTGCAGAAGGATGTCCAAAGCCATAAGGCTGACAATGAAAGGCTTATGAGAGACAAGGAGCAACATGATGACTTCAACATGAATTTATTGGAGGGCTTGAACATAATAGAAAATAAATTGTACAAGGAGAGTGGATTAAGAAAATCCGGAAGTCACAAGCCTTCGGATGAGAAAAGAAAAGCAAGAAGCGTTAGAAGACACCACCATCACTCCCCAAGGCATTCCAATAAGAGAGCAGTCAACAACTCAAGTCCATCCCCTGTCAGAAGGAATAAGAGGTCTGGAGTGGATGAGCTACGAGGATAAATGAACAAAATCAAACCTCCTACATTTGATGGTGAGCAAAAGAAGGATGAAGATGCATAAACATGGTTGTTGGGCATGAGAAAATATTTTCAATTGCATAACTATTCTTCTCATGCAAAACGTAGAATTGCTATCTATCAAATCAAGGGAAAGGCCTCCATGTGGTAGGATCAACTTGTGTAGGTGAAACACATTAAAGATAAAAGTGTCACTTGGAGGTAATTCAAGAAGTATTTTGAGAAGAAATACTTGAATAAGAGATACTATGAAAAGAAAATGAAAGAGTTCTTTGAACTCAAGCTTGGAAGTATGACCATAGATGAATATGAGAGAAGGTTTCTAGAACTACTGAAGTATGTCTCTTTCATCAAGGATGAGACAATCAAAATTCAAAGGTATTTGAGTGGATTTCCATCATTCATCAGTGAAAAAATATAGTATGATGAACCCAAGACATTGGAAGAGACCATAAGGCGAGCTAAATGCCTATATGATTAGCATAAAGCAAGGCCAACTTTCCAAAAGGCTTGGGAAGACAAAAAGAGATTCAAGATGGATCAGAGGAAGAAGGGAGCTAAGCCACCATTCTTCAGAAATAATCCACAGGGACAACAAACACCTAAAGAACCCAGAACATTTGACATAGGGAGTCAAAGGCCAAGGCAACCACCTATTCAATGTTGGGGTTGTAAAGGAGATCATAGGTTCAAAGATTGTCCTCATAGAGGTGAAAAAGGAAGGGTTGTTCACAATGTACAACAAGCTGAAACAGTGGAGGACATGGGCATAAATGTGCCAAGGATCTATGCCACCCTAGACAACAAGCAAGTAGAGTATCAGTCCCACATGATTGAAGTGGACGGTATGACCAACAACCAAACCATTGCTATTTTAATCGATTTAGGAGCTAGTCATAGTTACATAGACCCTAAGACGGTGGAAAGTTTGCATTTTCCAAGAAGAAAGAATGGGAAATATTGGTTGGTGTAGCTGGCTACAGGAGCAAGAATAAATGTTAATGAGATGGTTAAGTCATGCCTCATGGACATGAACGGAATGAACACCAAGGCATATTTGAAAATCTTTCCTTTAGGTTCCTATGACTGTCTAATTGGGATGGATTAGTTGGAGCAACATCATACTCTCCTAGACTATAATAACAAAGCATTTACTTGCTTGGATGAAGAAGGGAAACTAAGGAAAATGCAGGGAATTCCCAGGACAGTAACCATAAGAGAAATTTCATCATTGCAGCTGAAGAAATGTTACAGAAAAGGGTGTCAAATATTTGGAGCTCATATAGAAGATACACCTAAAGATAAGGTGCCAAATTTGGAAGATTATGTAGTCCTAGAAGAACTTGAAGATGTGTTCAAGGAAGTACCAAGACTACCCCCAAAGAGATACATTGATTTCTCTATAAAGCTAATGCCTGGAGTAGCTCCAGTGTCAAAGACTCCTTATAGAATGAGTACATCAGAATTGAAGGAGTTGCAAATGCAGCTTGAAGAACTTCTGAAAAAGGGGTATATACACCCAAGTGTTTCACCTTGGGGTGCTCCTGTTTTGTTTGTGAAAAAGAAAGATGGAACATTAATATTTTGCATTGACTTCAGACAATTGAATAAAGTGACTGTTAAGAACAAGTATCCTCTGCCAAAGATCGATGATCTCTTTGATCAATTGAAGGATGCAAAGATATTTTCAAAGATAGATCTCAGATCAGGATACCATCAGGTAAGGATTAAATAATAATATATCAGCAAGAATGCCTTCAGGACAAGGTATGGTCATTATGAGTTCACAGTGGTGCCATTTGGGTTGTCAAATGCACTAGCTGTTTTCATGTGTTTAATGAATGGTGTTTTTTGAGAATATTTAAACAAGTTTGTCAATGTATTTTTGGATGAAATTCTTATATATTCTAAGTTAGAGGAAGAGCATGAACATCATTTGAGGATGGTGTTGCAAGTATTAAGGGAGCATCAGTTGTATGCCTAATTGAGCAAGTGCTCATTTTATCAGAAACAAATTCATTATTTGGGGCATATCATTTCAAAGGATGGGATAGCAATGGATATTGAGAAGATAGAAGTCATTAGATAATGGTCAGCACCAAAGACTGTGACAGAGTCGAGATCATTCATGGGTCTTGAAAGCTACTACAAAATATTTATTGAAGGATTCTCAAATATTGCACACCCAATCACTTCCTTGCAAAGAAAGGGTGTGAAGTTTCAGTGGACACTAGATTGCGAAAAGAGTTTCCAACATTTGAAAAAATTGTTGACAAGTGCTCCAATATTAAGGATTGCATACCCAAATGAATAATTCATTGTATGCACAGATTCATGTAATGAAGGACTTGGTGGAGTCCTCAGTCAAAATGGGTTTGCTATATGTTATGAATCAAGGAAGTTGAAGGAGCATGAAAGAAACTATGCCACTCATGATTTGGAGTTGGTATCCATAGTGCATGCCTTGAGGAAATGGAGACACTACCCCATGGGGAAGAGGTTTGATTTAAGAACATACTAGAATGGTCTGAAATATTTATTTGATCAGCCAAATCTAAATGTTAGGCAAAGTAGATGGTTAGAATTTCTAAGAGAATATGACTTTGATATAAAGCATATCAAGGGGAAAGAGAATAAAGTGGCTGATGCACTTAGAAGGAGGGTTCATTAACTACATTCTATAAACATTATCATGTATTAGAATGATATTAAAAGAAAAATTCTGGAGGCTGCAAATACAGATCTGGAATATAGAGAATTGGTAGCAAAGCTAAAATAGGGTAAGATGCCACAAATGATGGATAATTACAATTTGGGAATAGATGGAATACTGCTGCACAAGAACACAATTTTTGTTCCAAATGTCCAGGACTTGAAACATATGATTTTGCATGAAATGAATAATGTCCCATATGCAGGACACCCTGGATATCAGAAAACCATGGAAATGGTCAAGAGCCATTACTTTTGGCCAGGTATGAAAAGAGAAATCATTGAATACATCGCTAGATGTATGGAATGCCAGAAAGTTAAAGCTGAGCATAGGCACCCAACAGGGTTGCTGCAACCTTTGCCCATTCCTGAATGGAAGTGGGAAGTGGTGACAATGGATTTTATTATGGTATTGCCCAAAATAGGAAAGCTGCATGATTCAATCATGGTGGTGGTGGACAAGCTTACAAAAGTTGCCCATTTTATTCCACTAAAAAATACTCACAAGGCAACAAATGTTGCTGATATTTTCATGAAGGAAGTGGCACTATTGCATGGAATTCCTAAAACAATTGTGTCCGACAAAGACCCAAAATTCACCTTGAATTTTTGGAAAGGATTCATAATGAATATGAACATTAGTATAACTTATCATCCTTATTTTGATGGATAGACAAAGAGGGTGAACAGAGTGGTAGAAGACATACTAAGAATGTATGTGATGGACAAACCATCAAAATGGGAGGACTACCTACACTTGGTATAATTTTCTTACAACAATGGGTATCAGGCATCATTGAAGATGAGCCCATTTTAAGAACTTTACGGCATAAAGTGAAATACTCAAGTGATTTGGGATAATCCAGCTGATAGGTTGGTAGTTGGGCCAAAGTTGCTCAAGGAGATGGAGGACCAAATGATAAAAATTAAGAAGAATTTAAAAGCTACCCAAGACAGGTAGAAAAGTTATGTCGATAAGAATATAACCCACAGAGAGTTCAAAGTGGGTGATCATGTTTTCCTGAAGGTGAAAGATAACAGGAGTTCCCTGAAGCTGGGAAGCTGCACCGAGTTGGCAGCCATATTTTTTGGGCCATTTGAAATCCTAGAGAGGATTGGTCCCGTTGCTTATATGGTTTCATTGCCTGCATCTATGTTTGTTCATAACTTATTCCATGTATCATTTCTAAAGAAATATATACCTGATGCTAATCATGTTATTGATTGGAATGTGATTCAGGTGGAGCAAGAAGGCGCTTTTCAAGTGCATCCAGTGCACATTTTGGACCAGAAAATCAAGCAGCTCCGGAATCAATCCATAGGGATTGTAAAGGTCCAATGGACCTAGTACAGTCCTGAGGATGCTACTTGGGAGAATGAGGATGCAATGTGGACAGAATACCCGCATCATTTTGAGGATTTTTGAAAATTTTATTGTATATAGGTATATGATGCACTGAGGATAGTGCATAAATAAGGGTAGGGGATTATAATATCCCTCAGATGAACCCAATTGTAAATGTAATGTAAGTGTACTTTAGCTGGTGAGCTGTTTTGACATCATTTTTGTAATACACCTTTCATGGCATAGTGTGCACAAGAACTGTGCAATAAAATGATGTAGTCTGCACATTCTCGGATACCACACGTAATAACTAAAGTGCACGCAGTTTGGAGGTCAGCAAGCCTTATGTATATGATATGTGTTATAGGCTGGTGAGCTAGTTATTATAAGATGGGATGCTTATGTTTTGGAATTAGGCTAGAGCGCCTAGATGTTAAAGGACAATGTGCCTATTTTGTGTATGTCTCATGATTAATATAAAATACATCGCTACATGTAGACCAACCACGATAAAAGAGATGGGGGAATGAACTACACCATTTAGGGAAAGGGAGGGCCAAAAGTTAAGGGAAATGACTAAGCTAGAGAGATTAAGCCAAAAAGGAATATTATATTAATATTTCTTAAAACATAAAGTATGGATAATTATTTTATCCTAAGTTCTAAAGTTGGGGACAAGTGGACCAAAGTATCTTCCAACATGACAAGTGTCGAGTTGGGGACATTCACACATATAGTGGGGACTTAGATCATTTTGATACCTTCACCATCATTCTTACGATGATTTCTCCTATGATTCCTTCCATCATTTAGTCATCCAGTCAATGATTCCATTACCATTTCACTCACGTAGTCCATTATCCTTCAAACATTCATTTCATGGTATATGAGCCTGTTTCCATAACCATTTTCATGTTGGTGTACCTGGTTAGCTTGGGAGTAGGATTGAAGAAGCGGGTTTTCATGCCCGTAGGAAATTGAAGAGGCGGGTTGTCAGGCCCGTGAGAAATTCTCTGAGCAAGAGAATTGTTGGGAATTGATTTCTTGAAGGTGCTAAACTGTAGCTACAGTGCTCTGAGGCTTCTTGTCCGGCTTGTTGTTGAAGCCCTGGAAGGGAAGTGGGGCAGCCAAGGGACTGTTGAGTAGAGAAGGGGCACACTTCCTTGGGTGGGATAGGCATGTGGGGAATGAGAAGCTATAGGCTATTAGTTGAGTGAGCACCTGAGACAGAGTCTTTCCTGTTGTCTATGAGCCTTTAGCCTAGATGGGAATCCCTTTACCTGGGTGGAGTTTAGTCCCAACTTGGGGGTGACTCACTGTTGAGAGTGATGAATAGTGTATTCTAAGGATGGGAGGCTCATGGACGATGTCTACACACTTGGTGACAATATTTCCAAGATAAGTACCAATCGTATGATAAATTTACATGTTTCATTGTTATTTACATGCTAATGTTACGGTTTATCATATATGTGATTATAAATGTCTATATGTTTATGGGTATTTACCTGTATATGTTGCATGTCTATGTTTACTATTATTTCAGTATGAAATCATATATTTACATAATGTAATTATTTTTTTACGTTTATATGTAAATCTTATGCAAGAGTGTTGTATGTATATGTTATAATTGCATGCAGTTTGAAGAGAAAATTTATGTGGCATAGCTCAGTTGAATACTGGGTATGTTATAGTATGTTCCACAGGGAGAGAACAAAAGTGTTCCCTCATGTATTGTGGCCCGACCATGGGTGGCCAGGGACGTTACAAAAAGTCTGCTACATTGAAGGTTGGTGATATTCCAATGTCTTCTGGAAATTCAATCTCATAAGCATTCACAACAATTGTTTTGAGGATCTTGCAAGGTCATATCTTCTTCATCTTTAGCATGTTATATTTACCTTTTGGAAACCTCTCTTTCCTCAGATGTGCCAAAACCTGACTCCAATTTCAAATTTTACTTCTCTTCTTCTCTGGTCTTCTCTACTCTTGTACTTATGGTTTCTATTATGTAGCTGTCCCTTGAGATGATCATGCAACTTTTTCATCTCCACAACAAAATCCTCTGCTCCTACACTTTAAAACTCATCTCATCCCAAATATCTTAACTCTAAAATTCCTCTTGGATGCATCTCGCATACTATTTGTAATGGGATTTTACCAGTACTCCTATTCGGTGAGTCATTATATCCAAACTCTTCTTGGGTAAGAATTTGATCCCACTGACTGTTATCATTAGTGACCAAACTTCTCCATAGGTTCCCTAAACTTCAATTTATCACCTTAGTTTGTCCATCTGTTTGAGGATGATATGTTGAACTAAAATAAAAACTTGTCCCCAGCTTATTCCACAAGGTTGTCCAAAAATTTCCCACAAATTTAGTGTCTCTGTCTGAAACTATGCTCCTTGGAAATTGATGTAATCTTACAATTTCCTTGAAAAACAAATTCGCTATGTGAGTATCATCGTTGGTTTTGGGACACAGTATGAAATGTTCCATTTTCAAAAATCTTTCAACCACCACAAAGATTGAATCACTTCCTCTCTAGGTTCTAGGCAATCCCAGAACAAAATCCAGACTTATAACATCCCATGGCCTATTTGGAATAGGAAATGGTTGATATAATATTTTTTTTGTTGTTTTCCTTTGGCATACTGGAAAATTCTGCATCTGTCCACAAATTTATTTACATCATACCTCATACCTGGACAATAATATAAAGATCTCAACTATGCATATGTTTTATCATGACCAAAGTGTCCAGCCAAACCTCCACTACATTTTTCCTTCAACAAGTTATCCCTCATTGAGCACTTTGTGATACACAAGTGGATTCCTTTGAATAATAGTCCTCCTTGGATCATATATTCCATCCATTTATTTTTGTCCCATAGGAAAGGGTTCTCACATGCTTCATAAGCTTCTTTGAAATCTGGATCTTCTTGATACATCTCCTTGACGTGTTCAAATCCTAAGGTCTCGACTCGAAATTCCTGCAAGATCAAACATCTCCTACTCAAAGAATATTCAACTTTGTTAGTGCTTCCACTAATATGCTTAATAACAAAGGTAAAATTATGCATGAATTCTACCCATTTGGCATGTCTCTGGTTCAACTTCTCTTATTTCGTTACAAACTTTAAATCCTGATTGTCAGAATATATAAAAAAATCTTATAGAAAAAGATAATGTCTCCATTTTTTCAAGGCTTGAATAACAACATAAAATTCCTTATCATATGTGGAATACTTCCTCTTAACATCATTCATCTTCTCAATGAAAAAAGAAACAAGATTATTGTCTTGAATTAAAACTGTGCCAATGGCCACTCCACTAGCATCACATTTAACTTGAAAAGTTTTCCTAAAATATGGAAGAACTAAAATAGGTTGTTTTGTTATCTTTCCTTTCAACACTATGAATTTTTTTTCATCTTCCTCTGTCCAATTAAAATATTTATGCTCTTTCTTTATGGTGTCCAGTATAGGTGTGCAAATGCTACTGAAATTCTTGATGAATTTCCTGTAAAAACTTGTCAATCCATGAAAACTTCTTTCTTTGAGCACACTTCTCAGAGAATTCTAATCTCTAATTTCCCTCACCTTCTATGGATTCATCTCTAATTCATTTGAATAGATTATGAATCCCAAATATATAAGTTTTGTCCTCATGAAAGAAAATTTCTTCAAATTTACTAACAACTTCTCCTACTGCAACTTTCTCAACACCATCTCAAAGTGTCTCAAATGATCCTCTTCAGTCTTACTGTAGATTATAATCTCATCCAAATATACAACTACAAACTTATCAATAAAATCCTTGAGCACTTTGTTCATCAAACTCATAAATGTACTCGGTTCATTGGTTAAGCCAAATGACATAGCCAACCACTCGTATAATCCTTCATTCATTTTGAATGTTGTCTTCCAATCATCTCCCTCTCTCATTATGATATGATGATAATCACTCTTCTAGTATATATTGGAAAAATAACTAGCTCCACTTAAACAATCCATCAAATCATCCATTCTGGATAAATGAAATCTATACCTGAACGTTATATTGTTGATGGCTCTTGAATCTGTGCACATTCTACAACCTCCATCTTTATTTGATTCAACACAGTTGGTACAACACACAGGCTCAAACTTTCCCTGATCAAACCTTTATCTAACAACTCATGGACTTGAATCTTGACCTCTTCATTCTCTTGAGGTGTTAATCTGTATGATACTTTATTTGGAAAACTTTCTCCTGGAATAAGGTCGATATGATGACTAATACTCCTCATGGGTAGTAAAGAGTGAGGTAATTCATCCACAAAAATATCAACAAACTCATCCAATAACTCCTGGACATCTACAGGAAAATAATTCATAAGTACTTGTGAGAATGAATCTCAGCTTACCTACAATAACAAACCGTATTTCCTGTTCTTTCTTGACTTCTTTCAAGAGTTCCTTCCCACTCATGAGAAGTATAATTGGAATAGCTTCCTCTTTGACTCCTTTATCTTCTATTGACAACAACATATGTTTACAACCATTCTTGTTCAGGGTATAAGTGTTCTTTCTCCCATCGTGTATGAAATTCATGTCATATTGCCAGGGTCTTCCCAACAGAACATGAAAAATGTCCATGGGTATAACATCACATAAAACTTCATCTTTATAACCACCTATCTTAAAATCAACCTTACATTATCGACTTACCATTACTTGATGTCCTGTCTTAAACCATGATAACTTGTACGGGTTTAGATGTGCAGTTGTCTCCAACTTTAGTTTTTCCACCATCTATGTGGATACCGAATTATCAGTACTTCCACTATCTATGATTACCTTGCATACCCTATCTCTGGTCTTGCAATCAGTTCTGAAAAAACTTTTCCTCTGTACTGGTTCTCTTACCTATTTCTCTAGCTTCAAGAGAACTTTCCTCATCATGAGTGATATTCCTTCTTTCGCTGCTTCTTCCTTAATCTCTATCTCCACATTCTTCTTATTCTCTTTAGAAATGTGAGCTTCTCCACCTCCTGTATTTCTCCTCTCAGGACATTCCCAAGACACATGCCGTGTTTTAACACAGGCATAACACTTCACTTCTCCTCCTATGCCTCTTCCTCTTCCTCTGGGAAAATAGTTTCTTCTACCATGGTGTACTCCTCTAGAACTTCTTTGTCTTTCTGTCTGACTGTGATACCTCCCAACCTCTGGTCTAGGGTTTTGGAATTTTTCTCTGATGGTTCCTTTGCCTCTGTTAGGACTTTTTCCTCTGTTCCATTGACTTTTCTTCCTTGCCAATTTTTCCTTTGATTTCAGAGCTACCTGATAAGCATATTCCATACTTCTCATGGTTAGCATGCTGATTTCATCCTAGATTTCATATCTCACATGATTAATGTACCTAGAAAACTTTTCTTCATCATTCTCCCCATGTCTTGCTCCGATGTTTATCTTGTAGAACTCTTCGGTGTATTCTTCCACCAAAAAACATTTATGTCTCAGATTATAGCTTTATGAACACATTTACTTTATAATATTTGGGTATGAACTTAGCTTTTAATTTATCTATCATTCTATCCCAACTCTTAATTTTATACTTACCTTTGCATCTTCTGTCAACTTGTAATTCGTCTGACCATAACATTGCATGTCCTTTCAATCTGGTCACATCATGCTTCACTTTCTTCTCATCATAAACCTCTTCATAATCGAAGTACTTATCTAAATAACTTATCGAATCAAGAATTTCTTCTACATTTAAATTCCCTTCATACATTGGGACCTCTATTTTCACTCTGGATCCTAGCTTGACAACAACTCTCAACAGTCGCTCCTCTACCTATTTTTCTCCTACAACTTCTTCCACTTCAACATATTCATTTTCAAACTCACTGACATTACAAACATTAGGTTCTCTTCTCTGTCTTGTATCCATGGCATCTAACCTTGCACGAATTTGTCTCATCTCCTATTCCATGGATGCATTGAACACTGGTCTATCTCTGCATCTTCTTGGAGGCATAGTTCCAACTCTTCTCCTTTTCCTGTTGTCTATAGGAAAAATTATTCTCTGATACCACTTGATGCAAACCCTCACCACCCCAAGGGCCTACGTGACCTCCAGGTCTAAGGATCATTGAATAAGGGAGTTGAACTAGCTCTCAGTCTCTTGCTGAGCCATCCAAACACTTTTCCATAGGCCTTTTACCTATTCCCCGCATGAAGAATCAAGTCTGTGAGGATACTAATACACCAATAGAGTCCTCCATGTCACTCTAGGACAAAACCATGGGTAAATATTCACTTTTCCAAAGAATTCAAGACTACAGGAGCTTTGGGCTTTGGGAGTTCTGAAAGAAACACACTATGAACCCTCCAAAGGTTGAACCCACGAACAACCAAACTATGAAAAGGATCTATGGTTCCAAAAAAATTCCAATATATATGGTCTCTGACTACTCCATTCTTCGGGCTTCAGATATTTTCACCACCTAATACCCCAAATCCTTCGTAGTGGTGAACTGGTGAACTCGTGAAGGGGATCAATCAACGGTTTAGGCTTCCTGGCAAATGGGCAACCTGGATTTCTCTAGTCTTACTGGATTCGAGTATCTTCGCAAACCTATCCTTCACAACCTTTGAATGATGAACTAGAGGAGGCTAAATATGGTCTCCACATGTCCCTCTTCGACCGACGGTTGAGAGAAACTTCGGCCTTTGGGAATTTTTGAACCATGAGACTTTTCACCTCCATTCTCTCAGTCTGTCAGAATCTTGAAGTCTAAGATCTGTTGACACATGTACTTACTATCTATAGCCAAGATGTGCTTCAACTTTCAAAGGTTTGCGAGTCTTTTATGTTTTTGTAGTCGTGATCCAGATCTTCCATATAATAGGTCTTCCAGGCTACCTTTTATCTATGGACATGTATTGATGTAGGAGCATTTCCTTCAAAGTCAAAAATGCGCATGTGGAGGCAAAAAAATGACATCTCACCAATGACAGAATTTCATATCAAACATTTAACTCAGAATTAAATTGGTTGTTGAGATATTTTTGTAAACAACATTTCAAACTGTAACTTGTTCATAAAGTCTGGAATCACTGTAAGAAACTGCAGATATGGAATGTCGACTCTATATGGAAATAACTAATAGTTATTTTAATAGGATAGAGTAGGTAATAGATTTGAATTTTAAATGATATATTTTAGAACAGGACGAGAGAGCTTGTGGAGCGGTCCTTATATAGGTTTTCATTATTTCATTGTAACAGATCAGGATGTATGAGATCACAATGGATAAATAGACTAGAGAAATCAATAGAGCAGAGTAGAGTAGCAGAAACACTATGTATTTTGTTTTTCATGACTGAATAGAAAAGACATAAATTGTCCCAAATCCTTGGATTGTGTTCATTTCATGTGTGATTGAATGAATGCTATTATGTGTGTCTATGATTTATTACAGTTCGTTAATGTATGATTGTTTGGAGAGATTAACTGTATGATTTTGTGACGAAGCTTGTTGAGTTTCACCTGTTTCTCTTCTGATACTTGTATTCAAGGTGTGCATCTCGAATGCAAGGAGTGCATCGACTGAGTCTCGGATTGACTCAGAGAAGTTCAGAGAGAATCAAAGAAAATCATACCAAGTGCAAAGTGTGCACAATGTCAAGAAGCCAATAATCTTCGAAGAACCAATTTAGAAGAATTCTAGGTGGGAGAGAAGCATTTTCTTTTCAAGAAAATCCTTCAAACTGAGTTATTCGAAATCCCGATAATGCAAGGTGTGTGTAATAGATAGAGATCCTTTCAAGGATAGAATCTCAGAAGAGATAACACTTTTCCCAAGTGTTGACGAGATTCTAGAGACAGATTCATCGTGAGAACAAAGGTTTGGAACCTTTGAAAGTGGATAAATCTTCCAAGGCAGAGAGATATCAGAAGCTCAGGAGGAAGAATGACCCTGATCATTGGATCATATAGAAGAAGATCAACAATCGTCAGATTAGAAGGAGGTGCACAAGTTTTAACACTTCGCGTACAGAGGAGAGAGAAGCTATCGGAGTTGAAATTTGAGATTCCTAGAGTCTGGAACCCCAAAATAGAATCTTGACCATCTGATCAACGGGATAGATCTGAGCCGTGAGATCACTAGAGATGAAGACCAAGGGTCGGATTTCTAGGAGGAATCACAGTCATTGGTTTCTATAAGCTTAGGAAGAAGAGCGATTTGAAACTTGATATTCCCAAAGTCCAGAGCCTCAAAATGTCGAGGTGGAATCTCAATCGTTCGATTAATCAATCATGAGTCATTAGATTTGGAAGCATGTGGAACAAAAATCGTTGGATCCAGAGGAATTGCACGAGGTTTAGTCCTTTACAGTGCACACGAGGAGAGTTGACTTGAAAATTCATGAAGTCTCTAGATCATTGCGACCGTCCATCGTCAAAATACAGGTGGTAGCCAATCAACATTTTGTTGATCCGTAGGAGGGAAAAGTCAAAGATAAAATTTGTGAAAACTCGCGAAATGCGAACTCGCAAAAAGATCCCAACCCTTGATTGAGGAGAGATCTGGACCGTTGATTGTCTAGGGAGAATTTAGGAGTTTCTAGATATTGAGGATCAGGAGCAAGGAGATGAGAGATCTTATGACTTCATGAAACGTGAAGTCCCATCAAAATAAGGAATAGATCTCAGATGTCAGATCACGAGAGAGACGTGACTGTTGATTTGGTGCTCCGAAATATCGACATTTCGGGAGAACAAAGGTGAATCGCATCGGGAGTTCCCATGTGCTTAAAGGATGGGCCCTAGGTCATGGTGAATGGTCATATGAGTGGAGATAAGGCAAGGAGCTAACATCTGTTAATCCCTTTTTGGAGTTTTCAGAGTCGAGGGGAGTCAAGGTTGCCTCATACGTAGAATTTTGAAATCGTGAAACGAGATGCACATTTTGGTTAAGTCTATGGTGATGGTGAATGGTCACATGGACAGGAGCTAAGGGAGGATCTAGAAAGTGCTAGGCCCCTATCAGGATTTCAGAAATACAGAGGATCAAGTTTGGCTCACATGTAAAGCCCCGACATGCAATGTCTTGAAACGCCTTTTGTGTAGGCGTGTGGATTTTCTGGCAATTCAATCTCATAAGAATTGGCTGTGAATTTTGTGTAGGCGTGTGCTTATCATGGTCACTGACTTCCTTTTAGGTCTACACAAACTAATGCATGAAGAGGAAGGAGGAAAGACGTACCTTTTACCGGTGTTTGTCCCTGCATGCTCTGAGTTGAACTCCAATCTTGAGCTCCTCGATAAGCCCTGTAGACAAACAAAGTACAACCACTTCCTATTCTATAGAGATTAGTTTGAAGCAGACCTATCTACTTAAAGACAAATTCATGTAATGTCAAAAACAAATTAGAAAGAGAAAGGCCAAGCATATTACATTAATGAGGACAAAACGTTACTTACAGCCATAGATGGAATGTAGCAGTTTCGTCAAGTTCTCCTTGCCTAACCCTTGCTCAAATTCTCCACGATCGGAATGACAATAGCTTCGCTAATTAGCCTCCACTTCACTGTGTGTTCCTATGAGATCATAGGTTTCATGCTTCTCATCCCTTCTCCAAATATCACTTATGAGATCATAAGTTTGGTATGATTCTCCATCCAAATCCCCTTTCACCATGAGAAAGCCTACTTATATAGCCTTGGAGAGGCTCAACCACTTGAGATATCATTGGGGTGAGTTGAGGATTTTCCTCCTTCAATTAGGGATCTTCCCTAAGATCATGGATTGAATAGGGATTCAAATCCAACTGCCTTCAAGGATTGAAGGGATCCTCCCCTCGTTCATCTCAAGAAACCAATTTCTGCCCAAAATAGGTAGTGCTCCCTCAAAAGGGCAATTAGAGCATTATAGCGCTCCCCAATAGGCTTTAGGGAGGCGCCAACACTCCCTAAACCCATCAACGCTCCCCCCGAAGGGCTATCAGAGCATTATAACGCTCCCAAACAGTGTAAAGGGGGGTGCTAGCACTCCTGAGAGAGGTATAGGGGAGAGCTCTCCTCCAAAAACTCAGTTTTTGTGGCTCTTTCAAATGGCAAGAGGTTCATAAGCCTAGTTAACCATTCCTCCTCTTCCAAATCAAGTGTTTGACATGTGTCAAGTGTCCTCTTTATGTCATTATAGGCACAACATTGGCATCATAGCAGTATACTTTTCCTAACACTTGCGACACTTGTGAGCAAAATGAGACACTTGCGACACTTGTAATGATGACACTTGCGACACTATCGAAGTGAGTAATTTCGATGTGTAACAGACTGCCCCCCAAAGTATGAAGTTAGAAGATGAGAACCGATAACTGAAATGCTTTGTAGACTTTCAAGCAAGGGTATAGATGCAGAGAACCTAACAGAAGCTACACATAAACATCCAACAAATATTATGACATGTTTCAAACCCAAGGCAGGCATACCTATGCTTGGGTGATAAAGACTTGCCAGATATGGCCACCATAAAATACACTGCGGATCCATAATTGTATTGATAAAAGGTATAGCCACCGAGGATACAACATGGATCTATACTCATATGACCTGAACTGATCATAGCCACGAAGAATACACAGTGGATCTATGAGATGACAAGACATAGCCACGACCAATACAAAGTGGATCTATGTAATAGTATATGTGTCATTTTTCAAGAGAAACTCCTTCGCAACCTGGGCAAAGTACATATCAGAGTGATCACTCAACCCAGGGTCTTCTTACTGATCCTGATGTAGTACGAATATAACCATGTGAATAGATTTCCTAATGTTGAACATGGAAGAAACGACTTGATTATTGGTCAATGATGTAAACCGTTAACAAGCGCGAGGGAGATCACCATTAATGTCAATGATTCCCAAGATACTCTAGTACATTCCAATGAATGTGAATGGATGAGTTGAAGTCGAACATCCATGGAATCATTCGATCAGAGGTCAATGATGTAAACCCACTATTGAATGTGAGGAGGCCTGCCATTGAGGCATGCAGGTCCCAAAGTACTAATTGGTTTCTAAATCTAGTTCCTGGATAATGTGTTGAAGTCGACAAGAATAGACTCGTCGAAGGAGGGCCTTGATGTATCCCCCATCAACGACACAAAAAAAACACAGAGATGTAATTGGTAGATAAAATGAACATGGGCTGACACAGGTATTGAGACAAGATATTTGTGATGGCTGACTCTCAAGGTGGATACTTCCCTTGAATACTGAGGCACAACAACAGAAACATGACATGGACCAAAACACGATGATGTAATGGATACTGTGACTTTCGTCGGGTGACCCAAAGGAGTAATAAAAAATCAAAGGATTGATTTAGTACAGAGGTTCAGCAGATTAATATGTGCACAAAGACAAAGTGTCGTGTTCAAGGGCGACTCTAAGAGTTACTTGGTAATGTTCTCAAAAAACTGCTTGGCTTGCTTCTTTCAATTTTTTCCCCCATCTAGATAGATGAGTACCTATTTTTAATTTAGTGAGCTCAAGGAGGATAACACATGCTTGATAAAACTCACCTTCGGTAATTTCCTCTTCCTTTGTTTAATGAACTGGAAGAAGTAAGGGTTCGGTCCCATATGGGCCTGTCGATGTTTGTTTTAACGAGTCCAAAGACAGAAAACTCGAAGGTTTTTCATGATTATAGAGTCTGGAAAAACACTTAAAAGAGAACTCTCTCAGTTCCTTTTTCGTAAAGTAGTCTGATGAGACCAAAAAAGAGATAAACTAATGCTCGACAGTCGTTTTCTTCAAATAATTTAACGAGTGTGAAAAGAACAAGATCGCTCGACAATCTTTTCATGTTTAGAGAGTCTGAAAATAACTTAAATATGAATCCATTGTTGTCCTTTTTCATAATGTTAGTCTCGCGAGGCCGAAAAAGAGATAAATTATCACTCGAAAGACATCCTTTCAAACCTTTTAATGAGTGGGAAAGGAAGTAAGATCACTCGGCAATCTTTTCATGTTTAGAGAGTCTGAAAAGAGCTTAAAGGAGACTCTAGAGGGCTCCTTTTTTGTGTATCCATACAGGTCCAAAAAAGAGATAAAAGTCTACTCGGATGCATTCTCATGTATTTATGAGCACGAGAAAGAACAAAGAATAATCTCGGTATTCCCCCAGCTTGATAGCTAGTGGCTTAGCTCCAGAAAGATCATCAAAGGCTAGAGACATGCCCTCCAAGCTTCAATTCATTCACCGACTCTAAGGTCATCACCAATTTCTCTAGTAGATGAGAAAAAGGAGAGGGGTGGATGAAAAGAAGGTTCAAGAGAGATGACTGTTTCATTTTTTAACGATCTTGACACAAGAAAATAACTATGCTCAGGGCCTCTGTTTCATTTTTTAATGAGCTTGCCACAGAGAAGAGAAAATATGCTCGTGGTTTTGTATGGATCATGGATTCCAAGAGGATAATGCTCTGGAAGGGTACCATGTCAAAGGATAAAACGTGGTCATGGTCTCCAGGAGATCTTCGATGGATGGAGGATAATCGCTTGGGAAGGACCACATGTCGAGGGTCGCGATAGGAGTAAGGAGATCAGGCTCCAATAATCCCACTAAAGAAATCACCATGTCTACTACCGGATCCAAATCGTCAGAAGTTGAAAGCATGGGAGATGATAGAAAATCGACATCAAGAGGGGAGATAGACTGTATATCTACCCGAAATTCTTCATGAGGGGGAAGAAAAGAGGATCGGTGACGGTTATTAGCCTGAGGTAGCTTTTCAATGTGAAACATTTCCGGAATAGATTCATCTGAAGGAAAAGTTGGGGAAATGTAGTCAATTGTAGACGGCAAGGAACTCAACGATGATTTCATTGAGGAAACATCAGGCGCCAATAGATGTTGGTCATCTGATGAGGGAGAAATGAATTGGATAGAAACGTATGACATTTCAACTGGACTAAGTGGCATGGTGTCACCTAGTGCATCGAATTCCAAAGGAGAAGGTACAATCCAAGAGTTAGATGATTCCAAAGGTTGGTAAGCTATCGACAGTGGCAATATGATGGGTAGTTGGTGGAAGTGGTGTAGGGAAGGTACCCATGAGGTTAGAATCTTTTAGTAAGCCAACACCAATGCTTTCATACATGATCTTGTGGTCTCCCAAGAAAGGAATATTGTTGGTAGCAGGAACGTGAGCATCGGTCATGCAGAAATCCAACTGATCAACAGTGACAATTTTTCCCTGATGAGGAAATTGGACACATCGGAAAACTGATGAGGAAACGACAATCATAGCATAAAACCAACTTCTTCCAAGTAACAAGTTGTAATCAAGGGGAGCATCAACCACCTTGACATCAATAGTAACAGGTTTGCCACCCAATTGGATGGGTAGGGACTGTAAAAGCCCATGGGGATGAAAACCTTGCTCGTCGAAGGCGCGTAACATCATTGGGGATTTGTTGAGTGCTAGTGATTTTAAACCTTTCCAACACGCCAAAGACATGACACAAGTCGAGGCTCCCTCATCTAGAATAGTTTGGTGGATTTGTTGATTGCGAACAACAACATCAACTTGGAAAGTAAGTTGGTGGGAGAGTCGAGACACATAATTATCCAGATTAAACATGCTCTGATTGGATGAATCAGGATCAACAGCACCAAGAGTGGCCAAGAGCGTTCTACGTTGACTGGGACAATGTTGTAGAACTTCTAACGCAGACATTGCACACAATGCTTGAGCCAAATATTCAACAATGTTGTAGTTATGGGTGGCACGTGAACTAGGATTAAAAGTGGCTTTGTGGATAGTGCTCTTAGGAGGATGTAAGATAGAGTTGAACATGGGTTTCTCAATTTGAAGTGGTCCAGACAGTGGATTAACCGATGGAAGGCTAACAGAGGATGATGATGGATCCAGTAAAGTACCGATACCATTAGTGTCTTTTCCTTTGTCAGGGTCACTTGGTGTGTCATATGTCTTAGAGAGAGTGGTCAAATGGATCTCATTAAACATATAAATATGTGCACTCGACGAGGCCTCATCATTAGGATCACTAGAACTACCCCCAGGAGAGGGGGCTTGAGCAACCATGGATTGCTACTGTGGAAAAGGTTGAGTAAGCACAGTGGGTTGTGACTTCCCTTGGAAAATTTTGGCCACTTCATTGCGAAGTGGACAATATCGAGTGTAGTGATCATCACCACAAATGATACATGGGAATTTCAGTTTCCATTGTTGTTGCTTTTCGGTAGTAGGTGGTTGAGCTTGATTTTTTTGTTTGTTCATTGTTATTTTTTGATTTATTCTTTGTCTTCTTCTTACCTTCGGATTGTTGTGAAGGGATAGATTGAACTTCATTCACCTCAAAGATCTAAGTTTTGCGGGAGGTAGAGGAGGGTGTAGTTGATTTGGAAAAATATTGAGTTTTGATGGAACCGATAACACCATCCGCATGAGATGAGGATGATGGCTTAGAAGGATCAGTATTAGCTCAAGCAACATTCGGAAACAAATCATACAAAGTACCAGATTGGGAATAAACCAAATCTAAATACTGAGCCCAAGCAATGGCTTTTTCCTTTGTGACCGCACCACCCATAGCGACATCGCGAGTGATCGAGGGTAACAGTGATTTAGTAAACCATTCTGCCAATAGTATGTCAGGAATGACTGCCTTGATCATCCTTCGTCATTGTCTCCACTCATGAATATGGTCAGAGATATGCATAGAGTTAGTTTGACGAAAGGGAGGTCAAGAGTTCAGTACCCGTCTCGTAGCGAATAGGTAGTTGAAAGTGCATGAGGAAAGACATGGCAAGGGAATTGAAATCATGAAAATAAGCACGTGGTAGTTCAATATACCACTTTGCTGCTGAACCGGTAAGTGTTCGCTGGAAAAGACGCAAACATATAGAATCATCCATGAGGGAGTTTGATGAACACCACAAATGGAAAGTCATCACATGGTTGTTCGGATCTTCGCCAGGGTTTCCGTCAAATTTCAGAATATCAAAAGGAAGTTTAGCTGGAATGACTGGCCAAACTGGTGAATGAAAAATAGGATCATTAGTTAACCAAGACAAGTCTAGGAGATCCAAAGTCGCAAGGAAAGGTAGCTGTCGGTTAATTTGCGAATGAAACCGGTGCGGCATAGGAACACCAGCAGGATCATAGACTGGGTTAGGTGGATAGTTGTAACCAGTAGGTACTCCTACATATGGTTGTTGTTGGCCTAGATAAGAAGGATTCGATGGTGCATGAGAAACATTGGCATAACCCAGTGGGTTCTGAATATTATAGGCTGGGTGATTTATTTTCCCATGAGGAGGATAAAAATTTTGTCCTTGAGAATGGTAAGGAGTAGATCCTGGAGGTGAATACACATGAGGCCCATGAGGAGGATAAGACTGTGATCCCGGAGAACTCCAGGTGGTATTTTTGATGCCGCTCGGATAAGATTGCCCGTAATATGTTCCAGAAGGGATAGGATTAGATACTCCTCCTAGTGGGTTATTATACAAGTGCCCCCCAACATGGGGTTGGGTAAAAATGCCTCCTGAAGATACTCCCCAAGATTGTGAAGGGTTTCCAGCAAACGAGGGTTGCCCCCCTACCAGTGGTGGATTTACGACCGAGGTGTGACTAGAAAGTGAAGGTTTCCCTCCAGGAGGAGCATGAAAAGTGGGATGTCCCTCGGGAGGGGTAGGCTCACCATGGAAAGGTAGTCCTCTAAGAGGGAAAGGTTTGTTGGATGGTGGTTTCCCTCCAGCTGGTTTTGTTTGGCCAGTAGGGGTCTACATTCTCAAGTGAGAAGATGTCCCAGCAAGATCATGTGGAACATGTGGAGCTATAGAGTAAAATCTTGTAGAAATGGGGGTAGATATTGAAGTGCTTTGGGGATGAGTAGAGGTGATGAGTCTAGCATTAGGATGGACTTGTGTTGGTGTAGCAGTAGGGTGAATAACCTGACCGACTGGGTGATTCATGGTTTGACCAGATGGTCTTGTTTCACTAGGAGGGTCATAAGGTTGAAAGGGTTGTTGAAAGGATTCGAAATGTTAATAGAGATCATGTCCCAATGAAGTCCTCCATACAGAATGAGCAGGTGTGGGATTGGTTTCTACTACATTTCTAGGATGAATAGGAGTCCTATACTCGTCACCAAAGATTGGTTCTGTGGATCCCATATATGTTTCGGTAAAGATCCTCTCTAGTAATCGTGGGATCTCTTCATATACGACGTTCCCAAGGGAGTCTAAATGAACCAAAAGTGGTTTGAGAGGGGTTACCGACACATATGTAGTGGGATTTTCAACCATGACCAAAGCGGTTTCTGAGTTATCTAACGGAGGAGCAATAGCACTTCCAGCATTAGATTGATTTTCTACCTCTCTGTGATAGTTTTCTTCTAGAGGGTTAGGAAGTAAGGGTTGATATCCTTCCAGAGGTAGCCCTTGCATCCTACATGATCGGCAAAGACCTTTATCGTCTACGGGCTTAATTGTGGAGAATAACAGATCACACTGAAAATCTAGGGCCAACTAACAAAAAGAAACAACATGCGCTAATAAAATCTAGGAATCAACCAAGTAGACAAAACTTCTCTCGATGATTGTACTAGTTGGTGATGAAATCCAACGTCGTGTGATCAATTTGAGAAGGGGCTAGGATATGGTGGAACAATTACAATGGAAACCTACTTAACAAACTTTCACCTTGGTGCAAGCTTCCATACAGAAATTGTGGATTTACCCTCCAAGGAGTGTGAGTGAGTTTGACCAATGTCTGTTCCAGGTACAATGAGACTTCCCTTCATCGTCACCTTGTGTAAGTACCTAAAGATTATGGCAACTAATGACACCAATTCGCAATGAGTCCCTGGGCGGGTACAGTCGACAATCCGATCCGAAACGTATGGGCAGGATAACAAGTCTGAAATCAACCCAAGAGTCTCCCACACATAATTGTCGGTATACCTCCAAGCGACCCCCAATATACGATCCGACCACTACGAACAGTTAAACCACGGAGGGATAATCTCCGTAATTCACTCAAATGCGACCTTCCAAAGTTTTTCAAAACAAACATTAGCATCTTGAGCTAGGGAGAGTCAAATCCAATTATCGTATTAGTTTTCTGGGATCCCCCTCTCACACAGGGGTTACAAGTCTGAAATCAACCCGAGAGGCTCCCACACATAATTGTGGGTATACCTCCAAGCGACCCCCAATATATGATTCGACCACTACAAATAGTTAAACCACAGAGGGATAATCTCCGTAATTCACTCGAATGCGACCTCGTGCATAACCCCTATGTTAGAGGTGGATCCCAGAAAACTAATACGATAATTGGATTTGACTCTCCCTAGCTCAAGATGCTAGTGTTTGTCTTGAAAAACTTTGGAGAGTTGTACTCACAGCCTAATCCAAAGTGCTAACCCTAGTCTACTATTGGTGGAAGATCCTAAAAACAAAAATGTTCTAGATAATTTTTAATTAGCGTTCATTTTACAACTGTTCTTTATTCAAAGGGTGCATGAAAGTGAAACTGATGGAATGAGGACTCAATTCCCAAAAAGATGCATGAAATATGATAAGCACTCATTTCTTTTCAATGAACGCCTATTTAAGGGAAAGAGAAAGAGTCGTTTTCACTTTCAAACACTAATATGAAATGTCCTCAATCAATTGGTTCTCAATCGAATCCAATGCAATGCTAATTTTTTTTCAAAAATGCCTTCTAATATGCAAACCAATCACTAAAATGTATCTTTTGTCATTTGTATGTGAATGATGATTAATTCAATGCAAATACTTCTCCTGCTAACTACCCTTTCAGATCAAGGAGATTCGGACAAGTATGATTAGATTTTGCACACACAACACACACCCTCTTGCTATGATTGAAATAAGAAGCAAACAGAAAACAAAAGATAACAAAGAAAAATTAAACAATTCACACAAAAGGGAGATGTTCAAGAACAATGACCTCAAAAAAAAACCAAATGAGAATATTCGTAGACTTTTGATGTCCTTCACCAAAGTTTCTGCTCAGTCAGACAAGAGAGAAAAAGGCAGTGGGTCGATTCCAAGTTTTCAATAGGAGCAAAGACTCAAAATAAGAGAGAATGTCACCAAATATAAACAAAAAAGTGCCTACTTCTCAGAAAGTAGAGGGTCAAATGTCATTAGGAAGATGTAATGAAGCATCAAGAAGCTGGACAAAGGCAAAAACAGAGACTGAGTTGCAAAAAACATAATTTTGGAAGGTAATTTTGCAAAAAAGAGGCTGGTGCTCTGGTGTAAGGGCCACCAAAGTGTTATAAAGCTCTGTCTAAGACCTTTAGGGAGTGTTGGCATTGGGCTAACATAGGCATAGGGGCGCCAGGCTCAAAAACTCTGAAAAATGTCATTGGGAGTGTTGGCATTGGGCTAACATAGGCATAGGGGCGCCAGGCTCAAAAACTCTGAAAAATGTCAAAAAAAACCAAAAACTCAGTCAATTTTTTGTTAATCAAGATGCATGTGATGGATTGAGGATTGACTCAGCAAGTGCAATCATATATAGGTGGTGAAAAATGCCTATATAAAACAAAGGGTAAGACAAGGTCTATGAGGAAAAACCAAAACCAAAAGTTTCGATTCGATTCCCCAGCGGAGTCACCAGTTTATGTTGAAGGAAAATCTTCCTGCGGATAGGTAGATCTCCTCAAAGAGATAGACTCTTAACTCTACGACAAAAAGTTCTTATCATGGTCATTGACTTCCTTTCAGGTCTACACAAACTAATGCATGAAGAGGAAGGATGAAAGACGTACCTTTTAGCGGTGTTTGTCTCTGCAGACTCCGAGTTGAACTCCAATCTTGAGCTCCTCGATAAGACCTGTAGACAAACAAAGTACAACCACTTCCTATTCTATCGAGATTAGTTCAAAGCGGACCTATCTACTTAGATACAAATTCATGTAATGTTTAACACAAATTAGAAAGAAACATGCCAAGCATATTACATTAATGAGGACAAAATGTTACTTACAACCATAGATGGAATGTAGCAGTTTCGTTAAGTTCTCCTTGCCTAACCCTTGCTCAAAAGCTCCACCATCAGAATGATGATAGCTTCACTGATTAGCCTCCACTTCACTGTGTGTTCCTATGAGATCATAGGTTTCATGCTTCTCATCCCTTCTCCAAATATCATTAATGAGATCATAAGTTTGGTATGATTCTCTATCCAGATCCCCTTTCACCATGAGAAAGCCTGCTTATATAGCCTTCGAGAGGCTCAACCACTTGAGATATAATTGGGGTGAGTTGAGGATTTTCCTCCTTTAGTTAGGGATCTTCCCTAAGATCATGGCTTGAATAGGGATTCAAATTTCAGGGATTGAAGGGATCCTCCCCTCATTCATCTCAACATACCAACTGCTGCCCAGAATAGGAAACACTCCCTCAAAAGGGCCATCAAAGCATTACAACACTCCCCAGTAGGCTTTAGGGGGGTGCCAACACTCCCTAAACCCATAAACACTCTCCCAAAAGGGCTATCAGAGTGTTATAATGCTTCCAGACAATGTAAGGGGGGGCGCCAACACTCCTGAGAGAGGTATAGGGGAGCGTTCTCCTCCAAAAACTCAGTTTTTGTGGTTCTTTCAGATGGAAAGAGGTTCATAAGCCTAGTTAACCATTCCTCCTCTTCCAAATCAAGTGTTTGACATGTGTCAAGTGCCCTCTTTATGTCATTATAGGCACAACATAGGCATCATAGAAGTATACTTTTCCTGACACTTGCGACACTTGTGAGAAAAATGTGACACTTGCGACATTTGTAATGACGACACTTGCGACACTATAGAAGTGAGTAATTTCGATGTGTAACATCTGGCATGGTATGAAATGTTCCATTTTTTAGAATCTGTCCACTACAACAAATATGGAATCGCTCCCTTTTTGAGTTCTATGAAATCCTACAAAAAAATCCATATTGATCACATCCCACGACCTTTCTGGAATTGGTAATGCTTGATACAAAACCATGTTTTGTTGTCTTCCTTTTTCATACTGACAAATTCTTCAATTGTTCACAAACTTTTTCACTTCTTCTCTCATGCTTGACCAATAGTATGAATTTCTCAGCTACACAAATGTCTTATCATGATCAAAATGTCCAGCTAAACCTCGATTGTTTTTCTCTTTCAGCAGGTTGTCTCTCATTGAGAACATCGGAAAGCATAATTGGCTTTCTTTGAAAAGTAATCCATCATGGATCAAATATTCATTCCATGGGCTTCTGTCTCCCAACAAAGGATTCTTGCATGCCTCATAAGCTTCTTTGAAATCTACATCTTCTTTATACATCTCCTTGAGGTGTTTGAACCCCAAGGTCTCCACCTGGAATTCCTGTACAATCAAACTCCTTCTGCTCAAAGCATCTGCTGTAGAAATTTTGATACACTTAATGTATTCCTGCAATTCTCCTGATCTAACAATTTACGCCACTATTAAATACATAATCGCTTCTACTATTATTCTTGTGAAAAATTAAACCACGATCACAACCACAACCACAAAGTGAAATATCAAGAACACACAACACAAAAGTTTTACCCAGAAAGCGTAAAGCTAAAAACCCCACTATCGTATATTATGTATATCATGAATCATGAAACAATCTCATACAAAAATCTAATCCAAGAGCTCTTAGTACAATACAATCGTCTCACACTGTCATACACAAATCAACAAATACATGTGCCAATTCCTGTGTCCAGACAGCTTGCCTCCTCTGCACAATCTCTGCAATTCAAATTCTCACAATGATTGAATCATTCAATGAATTGACTAGTTTGCAAGTGCTCATAAGCATATTCATTTCATGTGTAATCAAATCACAATTGATAGCCAAACTATCCCTTTCACCTGCTATCTCAACTAGGTCTCCACTGGATCTGACATGCATGTAGTTAACCATGGTGAATCTTCAGTTGCATGTGAGTTCACTGATTAACTAAACTGTCACTAGTGCATGTTTAGTTACAACTAGTACAACTGATCTTAACTCACTTAACTACACTTATAATTATGTTAGAAATCCAACTCACTCAGTTATGAATGAAATAATAGATTAATATTTATTGTCTAATTTAATTAAGGGAAAAGTAAATTAGACACATGTTTCTTGTTGACTTTTCAACGCTCCCTCTCAACAAGAAAGGGATTATCCTTCACCCCAATCCTATCTCTATGATATTCAAATTTTCTCCTGGTGAGCACCTTCTTTCGTAGGAATGTATTGAAGCAACATAATATTATGCTGCACACAATATCTGATATGATGATACCAGATATCTATATGCTTAGATCTGTCATGAAACACATGATTAATTGAGAGTTTAATGAAACTCTGATTATCACAATAAATCACTGTCAGATATAAATGAGAACCAAACAAACCAACCAAGATCTTCCTCATCCATATAGCCTCACATGCATCTTGGCTCGCTGCCATGTATTTTTCTTCCACTGAACTAAGTGCCACGGATCTCTGTTTCCCGCTGTACCAAGAAACAACTGTATATCTGATACTAAAGATCCCCCCTGATATGCTCTTTCTGTCCATTGGGCTGCCCACCCAATCTGCATCCGTGAAGCCATGAAACTTCACCTCATCTGTCTATCTATACCATAATCCATACTCAAATGTGCCCTTCATATATCTCAGGACATGCTTACCCGCCTTCCAAAAGAGTTTGGTAGGCTTAACCATCGCTTGACTTAGCTAGTTAACCATGTAGCAAATGTCCGGTCTCATGTTCACTAAATACATTAGCAAACCCACTAACTGTTGATAAATGGTAGCATCCACTACTCTAGAAGTAGCATCCTCTTTCCTCCAGTTTCCTGGAAGAGGAGTATCCATGGGTTTGCCGCCCTCCATGTGAAACTTACCCAGTATCTCTCTTGCATACTTTCCTTGAGACACAAAAATTCACCATCTCACTGCCATATTTCCAATCCAAGGAAATAATGAAGAAGGCCCAAATCCTTCATCTCAAACTCCTTTGCAAGGTCCTCCTTGCATGAGTGTATTAGCTTCTCATCACCAGTCAATATTAAATCATCAACATAAAGCACGATGATTAAAATCTTACCCTCCACCACAATTTGGTATAGGTTTGCATCCACTTCACTTTTGGTGAAGCCCAATCCTATGAAATAACTGTCTATCCGAGTGTACCAAGCACAGGGTGCTTGCTTCAGCCCATATAGTGCTCTCTTGAGTTTGCACACATGCGACTCTCTGTCAAAGGTCTCAAAACCTTCTGGCTGTTCAATGTACACTTCTTCCTCAATGATCCTGTTGAGGAACGCAATTTTTACATCCATCTGAGGAATGCGCCAACCCATCTATGCTGAGAGTGGAAGGATGGATCATATGGAAGAGTACATTGTGACAAGAGCAGAGGTCTCATCATAATCTATCCCCTCGATCTGTGAGAAGCCCTGAGCCACAAACCTGGCCTTATATTTATCCACACTCCCATCAGCAACTTGCTTTACCTTATAGATCCATCTTGAACCTACCACTGATTTATCAATGGGTCTTGGGACAATTTTCCATACACTGTTTTTGACAATGGAGTCATACTCCTCTACCATAGCATCAACCCAAGTGGGGTCCTGCAGTACTTCCTAAAAGGAGGATGGTTTAGTCACAATACATTTTCTCATGAGAGCCATGTATCCAGCAAATCGATCAGGAGGTTGTCTATGTCTGCACTATGAAGTAGGGGCTCCTACATTCTGTGCAACATCTAGTCTCAATCTGTCAGCTTCCATGGTGCACTTTTTGCCATTTCTGATGGATGGCTTTACTTGAGTGGTTTCCTCCACTCCATGAACCTTCTCATGTGGCTGATCCACATCTTGAGACTCATCCTTGGGAACCAACAGTTCCTCTCCTGCATGCAATTCTAGCTCCCTCTCAAGCAACAATTGCATGTCTTACCGCTCATCAAATTTTATATCCCATCGCATAACAGTCATCTTACTATTCGGAAAATACACCCGATAATTATGGGGTGTTTTTGTGTACCCCAAAAATATCCCAACTTCAGTAATTAGTTCCAGCTTCTTCCTGGCATCCTTGTTCACATGCACAAAAATAGATGAGCCAAAAAAATTTAAATGCGAAACATGAGGTTTCTTACCATTAAAAGCTTCTTCAGGTGTAGTCATTCCAAGTACTCTATGAGGACAACGGTTCTTCACATAAACCATAGTATTGCATGCTTCTACCCATAAATGAATTGGTAGGCCCTTATCATGCAACATCGCTCATGCTGCACCCACGATCGTTCTGTTCTTTCTCTCCATGACCCCATTTTGCTGTGGGTTATGAGGTGCTATGAGTTCTCTTCAAATTCCTTCTCTGCTACATAAGTCTTTGGATTCGTTAGAGATGTATTCTCCACCATTATCACTCCTTAGAGCCTTCACTTGCTTCCCCGACTCTTTCTCCACCAATTCTTTAAACTCATAGAGCTTTGAGAATTTTTGATCCTTCTTCTACATGAAGAATATCCGACATTTACGAGAAAAGTCATCAACAAAAATAACATAATACCTATATTTTTTTGTTGAAGCAACCGAGATTTGTCCACACACGTCTGTGTGAATTCTCTCCAGGATCACCGAAGCATGGTTCTCCTTTTCATGAAAGGTGGACTTTACATACTTCCCCAGGGTGCACACCTTGCACTGATCTGACTGAGCAAGTGTACCCCTTGGAAGTCAAGTAGATATTTGCTACATGATCTTCAAGGATCCATGATGAAGATGGCCTAATCTCTTGTGCCATAATTCTCCCTCATCTCAGCTCACCACTTTTTCTGCCTTGCCTATCATGGCACTGCAACCATCTACCTCCAACATGTAGAGATTCTTAAGTTGAATCCCTATCTTCTTGACTTGACCTATTGCTTTATGTCATAGGTAGGCTTTACCACTGCTAAAAACAACATCATAGCCTCTATCCTCCAACATTGCGACTGAGACTAAGTTTTTCTTCAGACCTGGAACATGCATAACATTTTTCAATTGAAATGGTTTACCTGACTCCCTTTGAAAGGTAATGGTACCAATACTAGTTGCACTGTATCGTCCATCGTCTCCCATCTCTATATGCATTATGAGATCTTTTTCCTCCAAGTCAATGAAAAACTCTTTATCTCCCGTCATGTGGAAGGAAGCGCCACTATCCAAATACCACACCGATCCCGATGCACTTGAAGCCATGCATGCGATCAAAGTGAAGTCAAGCTCAAATTGTGAGACAAGAGCCTCACCAGTTGCAGATCCAACAACTGTCTTGTTCTTCTTCTTCTGTGGACAGTCAGTAATGAGATGCCCACATTCATGATAGTGAAAACACTTCACTTTGGACAAATCTAGCTTCTTGACATTAGACTCAGATTTTGATTGGAATTTCTTCCCTTTCCCTTTCCTTGCCTTGGCAGTCAAAGTACAATCCTCTTCATCATCACACTTTGATGAAGATCCATCTCTGGTGTTCCGCCTGAACTCCTCTTGCACTAGATCCGACCACAGTTGTTCCCAATCCGACAATTTTTCCCTTCCATTGACAGATTCTTGATAACTGTGCCAACTCTTAGGAAGCCCTAGGAGCGCCAAGCTCACCAAATCATCAACAACGACTGTTATTCCCACACTTCCAAGCTCATCTCGACATTGGACAAACTTCATGAGATATTTTGGAATGGTGTCGCCTTTCTCCATCTTGATCTTCCTGAGTTTATCTTTGAGCGCCATTTTCCTATGGTTGCTACTGTTTTGGAACAGATCTATCAAAACCTTCCACATTTCATATGGTGTGGTTTTCCCATGGAGACTTGAGACAATGTGGTCTCGTACTCCCTCCAAAAAAATCCTCCTCGCCTTCACCACTTTCTTTTTCCATGCATCAATATTTGCAGTATCTGTCACATCCAGCTTAGGAACATCTGCGTCAATGTAACCCTTCAAGCCATTATCTTCGAGCACTGCTTCCATCCTGTCCTTCCAAGAAATGTAGTTTGAGATACCCTCGAGTGCATACTCCAACCTCAAGCCATTGAAATACATTTCGATCTCGAATCAGTTGTCGCACCAAGAAAATATTGCAAATTCGAATGTTATCCAACCACCAAAACTCAACCCTTGCAATCCCTCTTCCCTGGGAGGTTCGCACCCCACCTGAGAGTAGCCTGAGGGAAGTTCACACCCTACCTATGTGTAGCCTGTGAACTTGCCTAGGAAGTTCTCACCCTGCTCCATTGTAGCCTGCGAGAATGCCAATGAAGTTCACACCCTACTTCATTGTTAGGGTGAGGGAAGTTCACACCCTGCTAGTGTATTTGCCTACGAGAATGCCAATGAAGTTTTCACCCTGCCTTTGTCTAGGGTGTGAGAATTACTGTTCCTAGGAAGTTCTCACCCCACTCCACTGTAGCCTACGAGAATTCCAATGAAGTTCACACCCTACTAATGTATTTTCCCGTGAGAATGCCAATGAAGTTCGCACCCTGCCTTTGTCTAGGGTGCGAGAATTACTGTTCCTAAAAACAATGGAAGTTTTCAGTACTAGGGTTAACACCCAGCTAGATATGGGACCTGCGAGAATGAAATTATGTTTTCACCTCACTTCCGTAGCTCCGTGGCCTCCGTGGATCTAATACCATGTAAAAATTTTGATACACTTAATGTATTCCTGCGATTCTCTTGATCTAACAATTTATGCCACTGTTAAATACAAAATTGCTTCTACTATTATTCTTGTGGAAAATTAAACCACGATCACAACCACAAGCACAAAGTGAAATATCAAGAACACACAACATAGAAGTTTTACCGAGAAAGCGTAAAGTTAAAAACCCCACTATCATATATTATGTATATCATGAATCATGAAACAATCTCATACAAAACTCTAATCCAAGAGCTCTCAGTACAATACAATCGTCTCACATTGTCATACACAAATCAACAAATACATGTGCCAATTCCTGTGTCCAGACAACTTGCCTCCTCTGCACAATCTTTGCAATTCGAATTCTCACAATGATCGAATCATTCAATGAATTGACTAGTTTGCACATTCTCATAAGAATATTCATTGCATGTGTGATCAAATCACAACTGATAGCCAAACTATCCCTTTCACCTGTTATCTCAATTGGGTCTCCACTGGATCTGATATGCATGTAGTTAACCGTGTTGAATCTTTAGTTGCATGTGAGTTCACTGATTAACTGAACTCTCACTAGTGCATGTTTAGTTACAACTAGTACAACTAATCTTAACTCACTTAACTACACTTATAATTCTGTTACAAATCCAACTCACTCAGTTATGAATGAAATAATAGATTAATATTTATTGTCTAATTTAATTAAGGGAAAAGTAAATTAGACACATTTTTCTTGTTGACTTTTCAACATCTACAACTTTGTTAGTTGTTCCAACAATGTGTTTGATAACAAAAGTAAAATTATGTATAAATTCTACCCATTTTGCATGTTTCTGATTCAACTTCTCTTGCCTAGTAATCAATTTCAAAGCTTGATTACCACTGTACAAGACAAATTATTTAGGAATTAGATAGTGTCTCCATTTTTTCAAAGCTTGAATCACTGCATAAAATTAAATGTCATACGTGGAATAATTTTTCTTGGCGTCATTCAATTTCTCACTTAAATAAGTATTGGCCTATTGTCCTGACTCAAGACTTCTTCAATAGATAATCCACTTGTGTCACATCTCACCTGAAATGTTTTTCCAAAATATGGTAAGACCATAATTGGTTGCTCTGTGATTTTCTCCTTCAACACTTTGAAACTTTTTTTAGCTTCTGTTGTCCAATGGAAGGACTTGTGTTTCTTCTTCATAGTTTCCATCATGGGTCCGCATATGCCACTGAAATTTCTAATGAATTTTCTATAAATACTTGCTAACCCATGAAAATTTCTTACCTCAAATATACTTCTCAGCAACGACCATTCTCTGATCACTCTCACTTTTTCTGTGTCGATCTTCAATTTATTTGAAGATATTACGAAACCCAAATATATGATCTCCTTCTTCATAAAAGAGCTCTTCTTCATATTTATCAACAATTTCTCTTGCTACAACCTTTCCATCACTGATGTCAAATGTCTTATGTGTTTTTCCTTTTTCTTGCTGAAGATTAGTATGTCATCCAGATATACTATGACAAATTTTCCTACGAAGTCTTTCAACACTTCATTCGTTAGCCTCATAAAAGTACTCAGATCATTTGTTAAGCCAAATGGCATAAAAATCCTCTCATACAAACCTTCATTTGTCTTGAATGTTTTTTTCCATTCATTTCCCTCTCTCATTCTTATTTGATGATATACGCTCTTCAAGTCTATCTTGGAAAAATAGCTTGCTCCACTCATACAATCCATCAAATCATCCATCCTCGATAAAGGAAATATATATCTAATGGTTAGCTTGTTGATAGATCAGGAATCTGTACACATCCTCCACCCTCCATCTTTCTTTGGGCTTAATACATTCAGTACTGCACATGGGCTTAGGATTTACCTGACTAACCCTTTATCGAACAACTCTTGGACTTCATTTTTGACCTCCTCATTCTCTCTAGGTGTCAACCTATAAGATGCTTTGTTTGGTAAACTAGCTCCTGGAATAAGGTCAATATGATGGCTTATACTCCTAATGGGTGGCAATGAGTGTGGTAACTCATCCATGACTATATCAACAAAGTTTTCTAATAGTTCCTGGATTTCTACAGGAAAGTCTTCTACAAAAGTATTCATAAGGATAACTCTAGGATTCCTCACTACAACAAACTGCATTTATTTCTCCTTCTTGACTTCATTCAAGAGCTCCTTCCCACTCATGAGAAGTATGCTTGAACCAACTTATGTATTTTACTCTTTGTCTTCTATGGGTAACAACATATGTGTCCTATGATTCTTTTCTAGGGTATAGGTATTCTTTCTCCATCATGAATAAATATTCGGTCATATTGCCATGGCCTCCCCAATAAAATATGACAAACATCCATAGGAAGTACATCACACAATATTTCATCCCTATAACCTCCTATTTTAAATTCAACTTGTCATTGTTGACTTACCATGACTTGATGTCCTTTCTACAACCACAATACCTTGTATGGCTTTGGATGTACAGTTGTCTTCAGCTCCAGCTTTTCCACCATCTCCATGGATACTACATTATGAATGCTCCCACTATCTATGATCACCTTGCAAACTCTGTCTTTCAACTTGCAAGCAGTTCTGAACAGGCTTGTTCGCTGAACTGGTTCCTTTTCTGGTTTTAAGAAGGATCTTCCTCATTATGAGGTTTCTTCCTCCTTCTACTTCTTCTTCTTCCACATGCTTCTATGCTTAAGCAATGTGTGTTTCTTTTCCTCCTTCTCTCTTTTTGTTGGGACATTCCCAATATTTGTGTCCTTTTTTTCCATAGGTATAACATTTAACCACACCTCCTCTTACTCTTCTTCTTCCTCTACCCCTGGAAAAAGAACTTCTTCCTCCATGCTGTCCTTATTTAGAACTTCCACCCTTCTCATCGTGACTATGTTGTTTGTCGTCTTCAGGCTTCAACTTCTAGAACTTCTCTCAGTTGGTTCCCTTGCCTCTGCTTGGATTTCCTCCTATGCTTCATTGGCTTTGCTTCCTGTCCAATTTTTCTTCAGCTTTTAAGGCCGCTTGATAAGCATCCTCGAATTTACGAACAGACATCATGATGATCTCCTCTTGGATTTCATATCTTATCCCATTGATATATCTGGCTGTATTTTCATCCTCATTTTCTTTCTGTCCAAACCTGATGTTCAATCAGTAAAATTCTTCAGTGTACTCCTTCACTAATAAACCCCTCTATTTCAGGTTCTGCAATCTTTTGTAAAGATTGATTTGGTAATCCTTCGAGATAAATTTGGCTTTCAACTTAGTTACCATCCTATTTCAGTTTTTAATTGTCTTCTTACCATTTCACCTACGTTCGTATTGCAGTTCATCCCACCATAACACTGCATGACCTTTCAGTCTTGTCACTGCATGCTTCACCATATTGTCTTTTTCTATATCTTCATAATTGAAGTATTTGTCCATAACATGTACCCAATATAACAATTATTCAACTTCCAAATTTCCTTCGTACATAGGTACCTCTATCCTTTCTCTAGATCCTATCTTTGAAACAACTTTTATTAAGCGATCTTGTGCAACATCCTCTGCTACATTTTATTTTACCTCTTCTTCTTCTTCTCTCTCAGCTTCACTAATATCACTAACGTCTGGTGCTCTCCATTTTGTTGTCTCCATGGCATCCAATCTCATTCAGAGTTGCCTCATTTCTTCTTCTATTTCTACATTCTCTCTGTGCCTTATGGGTGACATGATTTTTCACTGTGTCACCTACAAACATAAATTAAATTTCTTTTATACCAAAAATGATACCAAATTCCCCCATTTCTCCTTTTGTCTGTTGTTTGCAAACAAATTTAAAATTATCTTTGATACCACCTGATGGAGACTCCCTACCTCGGCATGGTCTATTGACCTCCCGATCACTAGATCATTCAAATCTAGGAGCTAGAGCAGCTCTTTGATTCCCTGCTGGAATCTCACAAAAAAATCCACAAGTCCTTTTATGACACTCGCCCTACACAAATAAACACCAAGCACGAGCCTCACCTACACACGACCACTGGATGTGACCGCACACCTACACAAACGACATTTCAGGACTTCACATGTCGGGGATTTACAAGTGAGCCAAACCTGATCCTCACAATTTACGATATCTGAGGGGCCTATAACTTGCTAGATTCTATCCATGTGACCATTCACCATGACCAAAGACTTAACCAAAATGTGCGTCATGTTTTGCGATTTCGGGACTTCTACGTATGAGCCAACCCTAACTCCCGAAACTCTAAAAAGGGCTTAATATATGTTAGCTCCTTTCCTTATATACACTCATATTACCATTCTCCATGACCTGGGGCCCATCCTTTGAGCACGTCAGGATTTCATGTATCGGGAACTCCTGATGCGATTCACCTCCGTTCTCCTGAAATGCCGATATTTTTGGGTGCCAAATCAACAGTCACATCTCTCTCGCAATATGACGGCTCATATCTATTCCTAATTTTGAGGGGACTTCTCGATCCCCAATATCCTGAAACTTTGAAATTCTCCCCGGACAATCAACGATCCAGATCTCTCCTCGATCAAGGGTTGGGATATTTTCGCGAGTTCATGTTTCAAAAGTTTTCACAAATTTTCTCTTTGACTTTTCCCTCTTGTGGGTAAGTGAAATGATGATCAACTTCCACTTGTATTCTAATGATGGACGATCCAAATGATCTCAAGACTTCACAACTTTTCAAATTGGCTCTCCTCCTGTGCACTCTAAAGGACTAAACCTCGTGCACTTCCTCTGGATCCAACGACTGTTGGTCCACTAATCCAAGTGGATATCAGTGGCCACCCACCTTTTCCAACTCGCTCAAAATTGTTTTCTGGCAATTTTGGCAATTTACTATTTTTAGCAGGTTTTAATTTCCAGGGCCATTTTGAGGGCCTAAATGAAGGTTTTTCGAGATCAAGGTTCTCAATGATATCTGAAGGCATGATTGAGCCCCCAAAATGAATCTCCTCACCAATACCTTTCCAACGAGCTATCACACACCTAAAACGTAGATCGTATGCAAAAGTTACGACCCCGGGAAGTTGATGTACTCACTTACCCAAACGGGGCCCACATGACTTTTGGCGCTTCATCTCCTAGGGTTAGGTTTTTGGA
>JZKD02S2178210.1:2097833-2120622 GCA_000966675.3 Picea glauca | reverse complement strand
CCATTCTGTCTGTAAGCATATTTCAGTCATTTGTGATTAATGAAATAAAGTCTTATTTCCGCTGCATCTCTGCGTTTATGTGTATTTCTGTATTTCATTGTGTTCCTACATAAATACGGATCATTCCACCTCGACGTTTCGGGGCTCTGGACTTTGGGAATCTCAAGTTTCAAATCTCTCTTCCTCCTTAGCTTACAACAACCAACGACTGTGATTCCTTCTGGAAATCCGACACTTGGTCTTTTCCTCTAGTGATATGATGGTTCAGATCTATCCTGTTGATCGGATGGTCGAGATTCTATTCTGGGGTTCTAGACTTTGGGAGTCTCAAGTTTCAACTTTGATAGCTTCTCTCTCCTTTGTATGTGAAGTGATAAAATTTGTACACCTCCTTCTAATCTGACAATTGTCGATCGTCTTCCCTATGATCCAACGATCATAGTCGTTCTTCCTCCTCATCTTCTGATATCTCTCCGCCTTGAAAGATTTATCTACTTTCAAAGGTTCCAAACCTTTTTCTCCCAACGAATCCATCTCTGGAATATCATTAACACTTGGGAAAAGTGTTATCTCTTCTGAGCTTCTATCCTTTAAAGGATCTCGATCTCGCACACACACCTTGTGTTCTTGGGATTTCGAATAACTCAGTTCGAAGGATTTTCTTGAAAATAAAATGCTTCTCTCCCACCTGAATTTCTTCTGTGTTGGTTCTTCAAATCTTATTGGCTTCTTGATGCTATGCACACTTTGCACCTGGTATGAGTTTCTCTTTTTCTCTCTGAAATTCTCTGAGTCAATCTGAGACTCAATCGACATAGTCCTTGCATTCGAGATGCACACCTTGCATACAAGTATCAGAAGAGAAACGAGTGGAACTCAACCAACTTCGTCACGAACTCATACAATTAATCTCTCCGAAAAATCATACATGAATGAACTGTAATAAATCATACACACACAAAATAACATTCATTCAATCACACATGAAATGAACAAAGTCCAAGGATTTGGGACAATTTCTATATGTTCTATTCATTCAATAAAAACAAAATACATAGTGTTTCTGCTACTCTACTCTGCTCTACTGATCTCTCTAGTATGTCTATCCATTCTGATCTCATACATCCTAATCTGTTACAATGCAACAATGAAAACCTATTTAATGACCACTCCACGAGCTCTCTCGTCATGTTCTGAAATTTGTCATTTCAAATTCAAATCTATTACCTACTATGTCCTATTACAATAACTACTAGTTATTTCCAGATAGAGTCAACACTCCATATCTACAGTTTCTTACAGTCCTTCTAGACTTTACAAACAAGTTACAGTTTAAATGTTGTTTACAAAAATATCTCAACAGCCGATTTAATTCTCAGTTAAATGCTTGATTTGAAATTATGTCATTCGATTGCCTCCACACATGCACTGTTGACTTTGAAGGTGATGCTCTTGCATCACGTATATTCACTGATGAACGGTCCAGGCTCACTTCCGGAGTTCAGGAATTCTGTCTCCTCCATGAAACTTGCTAGAAAATATCTGAATGTGCGAAGTACGAAGGACTTCAATGGTTAAAACCCAAGTTACTTTCCCATATATGAGGACTAGGAAAGGTTTAACTCCTCCTTGGGTGGATCTGATCCACTTGACCTTCAAAAAGAAAGGGTTATTCCCTTCAAATGGTTCTTGGTCAGTATTTATCCTGAGCTTTAACACTCAAAGTGACTTGGGATTATGTGCATTCCTTGCACTCCTCTGAAAAATTGATACTTAGATATTTTTGGAGAATATTCCCATGAACTCCTTACACTCGTCTTCTTTGAGACTCCTCAACACATGACTCAGTGTTGTCCCTGTGCACACCTTGCAAGGGTCTTATTGATATTTTATACTAAGATGAGTATATGTGCACTCCTTGCAGTCACTCTGCCCAATTCAACGTTATCTCTCCTAAGATTCTGAGTTTGAACATGACTCTGCACAGTCCTTGCATGACTATTGTGCACTCCTTGCACCAGTGCTTCAGAAAAGAAACAATTGAAACTTACATAACACTACAGGTTCATTCAATTAACCATAAAATGTACACACATGCATATAAAACATAGAAAGAAAAAAACATAGCATTACCCAATTACTCATAGGAAAGCATGTACATAGATCTAGAAGTAATCTTCTTCTATTATATTCATTCAACAAATAAGTTACAAAGTTCTCTTCAACAACTATCTACAATATCTCTCAACAAATAACAATAAACTCCAACAACAATAATAATCCTCAACAACCTGATTTGGGTATAGACTACATACATTTATACATGGAGGGGCTTCTTGATCCTTCCTATCGACTGCTCTAGTGTTGTAGTATACCTAGGGAGGTAATATGGGGTACCTAGGTAGGTACCCAATGGGAATGTGGTTACGTATTATGGTGGAAGTCATTTAATATATCAGAATGTGGTCATTCAATGTAAGGTGGAATAGGTCCACTATATTAATAAAGGCCCACTATGGTAGTTAGATGTAATAAATGTGAGAAGACTCTCTATAAGGTTCCTAAGAGATAAATAGAGCTATATAAATAAGTGTAAGCGATGTAATGAAATATAGTGAAGAATATTATGAATGTATCAAGAATTTATTGAGGAGTGTTATCCTTAAGGATTAATAAATGGTGTTACCCTACCTCAAGGGTTTTGTCTCTATTTCTTGTGTTCAATATTTGGTGAATGGTTTGGATTATTCTTGTTGATATTGTGGGTTTATTTTTAGATCTATTTATTTACTGAACAATCGATATCAGAGCACTTTCCTTGGGCAAGAAGAGAAATATTTTTGGTTATTTTTGCAGAATTATTTTTTTTCAGAAAAAGGGGGTAGATAACTTCAGGCTCATATATGAGTATTTATACTTAGAACTTTTAGAAAGTAATTATATATTTGGATTCCTCTTGGAAAAACACCCAATTTCAAGAAAACAATCAGTCAAAACGGAGTCCGAGAAGTAAATTTATGAGCATTTTAAATTCATGAGTTTTTCAGGGTTTTTCCAAAAAAAACCGCGATTTTATGTGGCAATTTATTTTTAAACTCTAGTTTTTGTTGCAAATTTATTTCAAGCATGATGCAATATAATGATAGAGATGATGGCCCTAATATTTATTAATATATCAAAAATAAAATTCATCACGTGGATACCTATGGTGACATGTTCTATGGACAAATTTAATGGATGATGCTATTAAGTGGTGGTTTGAAGTTACACCTGAAGATATTTTTGTACTTTCAGATAAAGAATATGAAAAATTATTTTTAGATAAGTGGTCTCATTACAAGAGTAAGGATAAAGAATGCACCAAGGGCTTATTTTTATGTAGAAAATCTATATTACAAGTTCATGGTTGTATTCATAAAGACAATTCCATTATTTCTATTAACCCTAGTTGCCAACACAATTTTATCAATGTTCAGTTGGTTAATAGATTGCACGTTCATGCAAAGAGTATTCAAATAAAAAAGGCTGAGGGCGAAAATATTCAAATTTTTAACGATTTGAAGCTTACTATGGATAAATATGTGTTGCATTCAGAATTTTATGCTATAGATATGGGTGAGGTGGATATTGTTTTGGGATATCCTTGGATGGATTCAATTAGTACAATTAATATTAATGTTCAAAATAAGTTTTTGTAGTTGTGGTACAAGAAAAAATAAATTACGTTGTAGGATGTGTCTCTTCGTCAGCAAGAAGGATCCACAACAATAAGCATGGAGGTTATTGCAGGGTACAAAGATGAATTAGAGGCGGAGTCTATAGAAGCAGGTGAAGCAAAGCCACAGGATGAAAACAATACAAAAGCTAAGGAGTTCATTGACTCAAAGGAACAAGCATTTGTAGATACGAAGAAAATGAAACCAATTCCCACAGTTGTGGTATATCGCCATCCACATCATATATAGAAACAATAGTTATCATGACAATGGCATGAGTATCCACACACTTATTCACTAGCGGGGAGCCAGGAAGGAAACCAACACTATTGGACGACATCAGGCTAGAGAACCAAGTCCATGGAAACATCGACATGAGGCGACACAAGCTCAAGGTGGAAACAAAGTAGTTGGACATTTTGTTCAACTTCCATTGGGATGGATGGATGGTCGTAATTGGTACCAATTGGCTACATTGCTTAGTCAGTCATATTGTATGTTTTATTCTTGTGTTTCGAGGATGAAACATGTGAAGGGGGATGGAATGTAGTATACCTAGGGAGGTAATATGGGATACCTATAGAGGTACCCAACAAGAATGTGGTTATGTATTATTAGTGGAAGTCATTTAATATATGAGAATGTGGTCATTCAATGTAAGGTTTACTAGGTCCACTATATTAATAAAGGCCCACTATGGTATTTAGATGTAATAAATGTGAGAAGTATCTCTAGAAGGTTCCTAAGAGATAGAGATAACTATATAAATAAATGAAAGAAATGTGATGACATATAGTGAAGAATATTGTGAATGTATCAAGCATTGCTTGAGGTGTGTTATCCTTCCTTAGGATTAATATGTGATGTTACCCATCTCAAGGGTTTTGTCTCTATTTCTTGTGTTCAGTATTTTTTGAATGGTTTGGATTATTCCTGCTAATATGGTGGGTTTATTTTGATATTTATCTTTATATCTATTTAGGTACTTAACAAGTGCTATCATATCACAATTAAAAACACTCTACCACTAAGGATTATTAAAATAAATGACATTTACAACCCATATACGAGTCGATGTTCAATATATGTACAACCCCTTAAGCATTAAAGAAATTATAATGTCATGCGATCTCATACAATGGCTCTTGCCTCAAAACATTAACATCTTTTTATTACAATGCTTTCAAAACAATAAATCATGTTCTCTTCCATTTGGATCTCAAAACAATTTGAAAACGCGGGCTTGATACTGAGCTATCTTCCACTCACTTGATGAACTTTGTTGGCGATGCTCCTGCATCACATTCCCATTAGTTCACCTTCCATATTAAAGTGCGATCAATGGAGAAAAACATCTTCTGAACCTTGGTTCTGTTACGAGGAAAATCTCTCTATGGCTAGGAGAAAACCACAATAGATGGAATGACACCCATAAATCAAATATAATATCAAGTATGCTATATAAATGAAAATGCTAAAAAGAGAAGGCTGAAAGCCTACCTCGTCTGGACATCCGAAGAAGACGAATGCTGAGCACATGACCCAAATATTTACACCTGCAACTTGTCCTCAACAACTAAGATACACAAGCATGTGGAAATAATATAGAATGTTACCTTATAAATTAGCATAATCCATTGACATAAACAAAAAAATATTCCCATGGAAAGTAATAAAAATATTTGCAATATATAATTTGGACAAGGAAAGAGTATTTCTATTAATGTAATAAAAAAAATTACATAGGTGACAAACTTTTGTAATGTCACATATCAGAACTGAGAAACCAACTCCCTCCATTTGGGCTTTCATCACTTCAATCCTCCACAAATAAACGCTCACGAGTAGTAGGAGTCAATGAAGTTCTCCATCTCAATACATGAAGAGTTTGGGGGATAAACATAAGGAGTTCAAAATTTCAAGGACAAAGGGATGCGGACTAAATATGAGGTGAAATTTCTCCAGAGTGGCTTTTCTCTCAATGTCATGAATTCTCTCAAGGCTTGTATATGGCTCAATTTATAGACTCCAAATGGAATTGAAGGGTTGAGTCAGAGCATTTCTAGTACATGGAAGGTCAAGGATCATGGTTCTTGTGACATGGCATGGAAACTCAAAATATGTTTTAATTTTTTAGCACAAAAACCAATGTACACAAGATTTAATGGAGCAACCTGCATATACACAAGTTGTCTAACTCTGGCTTCCGTATATGGACAAAAACATATATTTTTGGCTCTAGAGTGAGAAACAAGGGGAAATTAAGTCTAGAGAGGGAAATGGAAAGCCATCAAATAAGGATGCATGGAGTGAGGAAAATTTTTCTATAATAGATTCCCTCTAATGTGTGAGGTTAGAGGAGTATCCACGATGGTCGAAGTACATTATAATTCCTAGAAGTAGAGTAATAAAGACTCAATTGGAAGTACTAGTTATTCATGAGAGAATTACAGTTCATATTGACTATGTACACATGACTGCCGATCTGAATTACACTGTAAATCCATGTGGATGTATATCAAATAGTTGTTTATGGCCATGACTAGCAAATACAAATTGGACATATGCCATAGGATTTCATAGTCACAAATAGGACACAGTGGAGTCCAGTCTCAAAATAAATTGAAGATATTTGTATACAATGGTGTACAATATGCTCTTCCATGATCATTGAAGTCATATAGGTACTGGTCCGATGAAAGACAACAAAATATATGGGGTTTTTATACTGTAAAATGGAGGTCTTCTACACTATCAGCCAAAGGTGCAAGTCTACATTATGTGAATAAAGGAGTTGACATCGAACACAATGATACTTCATTTGATTATTGGTCATTAGGGTATACCAGTAACAAACACAATACAACCCACTGATAATGAAAGTAGGTGTCAAGGCACCGAGAGCATTCAACAAGTGTGAATAAGGTTGTTGAGGTCAGACACTTGAAGAATCCATTGATGATGAAAATTTTATGTATTCCCAACTATCAATGGAAGGAGAACCTGCCACTAATGAATAAAATCCTCTCGGTCCTCATAGGACTTTATATATTGATTCCATAATAGATGAGCTGAAGTCAATGGAAGGAGACTCACTGAAAAGCGATAATTAAGGAATCTCTCATCATCCAGCATGAGGTACAAGGAAATATCTTGATTATTAGGAGGATATCAGATGAATACGATGTTCACAAACAAAAAACCAGATGAGTCTCTTGCATGCACCAGATGTAAGTAGTACACGAAAGATACTCTTTGAAAAAAAATCAATGATGAAAAATATAGACAAAGGTGAGGAAACCACCAATACGGATAATGGAATCCAAGTCACTTCATGAATCCCAATGTGTGAATATATTTCTTTCCATTTAACACAAGGGAAATCCCCCAATCAACAATCGATGAGGAAATGCCATCTTTTGGGTTCAAGGTTACATATTAACGATGAAAGTAGGCCTAGGGTGCAACGTGGGATAACAACTTCATGTGACTCTGAGATTCACTTGAAAGGGGATGACTGACATGCGAAGTCAACATTTATACGGAATGGACAACACAAAGTTATACTTACTTTGAACAAGAGAATGAGAGAGATAGATAACTCAAGAAATATAGAATTAACACTGATTATTGAAAAATGTTTGTGACGCAAGAGGCAACAACAAACCCTCCATAGGAACTGGAAGAGTAACCAGTTGGAGGAGTAAACTCTAAGTAACGACTTCAACTTCCTAAGGTCATGATAAACCCAAACCTTGGATGAAATGGACTCAAGATTTTGTTATCTATTCAAAGGCGAAATCACTGTTTTCGATAGGAGATAATATTCTTTCCCACCCGTTTTTTTTGGTTTTTTCATAGTAAAAGAAATGCTATGATACAAGAGAGGAAACAAGTGTGGTGAGTAAGAAACTAGTTCCAAGAAATGGAACATACCAATGCTCAATTCAAGGGACCGCATGTGGGGCATGGACACTCAAGGGGATGTTTCACTTATGGGTAAAGGGTGTCAAGATGCAAAGGATATATGAAAGGCATTGCTTGCCTAACACTAAGAATTGTTGGGGCAAGAGGCTTATAACGAGGAATTAAGAGATGAAATTAGGCTCAACAATGCAAGCATGATAATGGGATGCAATTACAACTTAACTCAATAAGTGTCCCTTTTTGTAGATATTAGTCCCCTAGGCCCAGAAAAGTATAAAATAATTCCCAAGAGAACTCTTCTGGCCAATGGTGACCAGAGTATTCATTTTTTGTAAGTAGTCTACTTGGTCCATAAAAGGGTTAAACTTATACCAAAATAGACATTCTTTGAAAACAATTTAATGAGTGTGAAAGAGACAAGTTCACTCGACAATATTTTTCATTTTTTCGGGAGTTGGAAAAAATCTTAACAAATAATCAAGGGTAGTCCCATAGGTAGTGGTCATAATGATATTGAGTAAGAAAATGAGTTTCAAATGAAAATTCATATTGGGACTATAAGGAACTCCCAGACCTATGGAGTAACTTTTGCATGGGAAACAAATGAAAAAAGTGTTCTAACTAGGGTACCCATGTTTGGTAAGTTTCTATGACTTAATAACGAAACTTCTAGTAGTAGTGAGAGGGTTTTGTGTCTCTAATAAGTGGGTTCGTACCTAGGGAATAAGAAAGCTTTGAAGTCTTGACACTCTGTTCGAGCCTTGTGTTTGGGAATTCTGGATACGTGACGTGGAATCCTCTGGACAAAAGACGTGTATGACTGAAGGTGCTTGGTCGTAAGATTCGTAAGCAATTTAATTTTACAGTATTTTTATGCCCTGCAGTTGGCTTGTATGTTGTGTGCCAGAATCTAGACTCATTAAAGTTATATTTACCTTCTGTTTGATTCCTTTCCAGTATCATTTAAAGGTTTTTGCTAAAAGAAGCAGTAGAATAGAATGGCTTCACAGAAAGGCTCTCCATCTCGCAGTCTCTCTTCTTATACTAAAGATGAACTTAAGGCTAGAGCTCAATACAAACCATCTAAGTGGTATAAAGCATTATTAAGTCAGTCCTCTCATAAGCCTTTATATAATGTTAAACTGGTTCATCAGGAATATGAACCAGATCCCAATTGGCAAATGCCAAAAATCCCTGCTTCCGATATCTATAATCTTTCTGTCTTTTAGTTTAAAGCCGCTGCCCTTATCAGATATTGTTCTGTAAATATTCCTATCTCTTTGGGAGAAACAAAGTATCAACTTCCTCTTATCCAACAAGAAGACATTGACTGGGGGCTTAGTCATGGATATGAATATATTCACATCGGGTTAATTCAATTTGGGTTAAATGCTTTAGTTCGCCCAGGATTAAATGCTCATGCTCTGCTCTGTATTATTGATGCCCAGCATAACAACTTTCAAGACGCCATGATCTCAGGTTTTCAAGCCCCTCTGCACAATGGCCCTGTCTGGTCATTAGCTCTTCCTAGATTTCAAGTCTCCCTCTGAGATCCCTATATTAATACTCTTCTTCAAGCATATCTCAAACTTGTCGGCTTTGACATGGCTGAAGGTTCCAAAGTTGCTCAAATTCATTCTACCATCTGTCTTCACTTTGTTACTTCAACCATGCCTGCTCTGAATCCCAAACTTCTTCAACGCGCCACTAACGAAAGTGTGGTGGTTGGTCCAGGAAATGTCGCTCCTCTTTCTCTCGGCTTTGCTAAACTAACAGAAATAGAAGAATGGTCAGCAGAGTTTGATCCCATCTCATCTCAAGTACAACCACCTATGCCTAAAGAAATGACTGTGTATATGAATGCACAATGTCAACCTACCTTAAAACTTGGAAAATCCCAAAGCATGAAATATCCTCCTAGTCTTGACAGACAATTCTCTTCTCTGTATGCCAGCACTAGTAGATCTAAACCTGCTCGACGATCCAGTGTACAACATACTCCTTTACCCTCTCCTCCCAGGACGCCTGTATATAAACCAGTCCTCGGAAATTCTAATTTGGATGATCACTTCATCAAGCATAGAAATAAAGGATCCAAGAATTGTTGTTATTGCAAAAGAGAAGATTTTGATCCTAAAAGATGCTTTCCAGAAACATCTGCTCCAAGCCTTCCAAAGAACTTTGAAACTTATCAGCAGAAAAGTGAACATTTGGGACAACATTCTGATTGTTCTGAATGTGCTCAGCTAGCTGTTCCCACTATCAAAATGATGGACTACCCTCTGCCTAGAGCTGGAAAAGAAAATTCCACTACAGTCCCTCACAGGTCTTTAGGAACTGGGAACCATACCCCAAAGTTTCAGAATAATATGGTAGCATATTTATATTTTGTACATTACAGAAAGCAAGATGATCCTCCATCTCAAGATGTCGTTAGATTGCAAAATTATTCTAACTATAAGTCAGTCTATCTAGCTCAGAACATAGATGATCTGGCTCAAGATGTTCTGAAAGCTAAAGGTCATATATCTGGAATTCATACTGATCTAGATACGATTACATACAATCAGGATCAGATGAAAATTACCTTAAGAACTATTCTGGAAAAACTAAATGTTATTGAAGAAGCTGTACATAACATGAAACAGGTAGTAGACGAAGAATCTCAACCTTCTTCTCCTGAGCCACCTACAAACGATGCTACATTTTCCTTCTTCAAAAAGCCCTCAATACCAGAAGAACCTAGACAGTTCCTTACATTTAAACAATTCCAGTCATCTTCTACTAACACTTCTCTTTCCAGAGTTAGTGAAATCCTGCAACTTGCCAAAACCAAGTTTCTGCTTGTCCGGAGCCAAATAGATGATTTCAAGGAACAAGTAAGGCTCCAGCCTAATCATAACATTCCTTCTATCAAAATGGTTGATGCTGAAGTCAAACCAGAGCAGCCAGAGTCCAGTGCCTCAGACAGGAATAGGACCCCCACATGGGAACAATGGTGCAATGCTAGATATTCTAGTGGAAAAAAAGCACCAATGGATGTAGATGGACAAGGACAAACCTCACTTAAACAAGGAGACACTGCCCCTATGTCTAATATAGACTGTAAAGATAGATCTGAAATTGAGGTTATGATACAAGGATGGCATGCATGGTCTAAAACCCAGAAATTATTGTATAAGGATAAAGTATCTTGGAGCGATCTTTCTTTAAGAATAACTTGGGGTTTTAGAGGTAATCTGTATTATTGGTGGGATAGAATATCTGACAACAACAAACTACAACTCATCCAACATCAAAAGCCTGTGGATGAATTATGTAAAGCAGTCGTCCATGAATTCTATGGAAATACAACTATAGATACTGACCACTATGCAGATTCTTTTATGAGTCAGAAGCTTTGTGATCTTCAAGATCTCAAAGAATATTTCTGTACCATGCAATCCCTACTCTATAAAGTCCCTGATCCAAGAAATTCAGCCTATCTACAAAAATATCTTTCATCCCTTCCCAATCCTGTTCCAGAATTAGTTCGACAAAGACTAGTCGCTGAAGGAATCAACTTGGAAACTCTTTCTTTAGCAGGAATACAGGAACAAGTCATTCTTTCTATCCAAGAAGAATGTATTAAAAGAAAGAATGCTAAATCCTTAAAAAAGAAATTAGGATTAGCATCCTCAGCCTGTGAACTCTTTAAAGAAACCTCTAGTTTTGGTTGTTTTAAACCTAAAAGGAAAATTTCCCATACAACCAAAGATCATCCTTCTTGTACCTGCAAACCTAAATCAGGGAAAACCACTAAGTACAAGAAAACTCAAGGTTTCAAACCCAAGAGAAAGCTTTTCTTTAAGAAAATACAATATTTCAGCAAGGCTAAGAAAAAAAATTGTTTTATCTGTAAAAAGCCTGGCCACTGGGCTTCTCAGTGTCCTCTGCGGTCCAAAACCAAAACCCAAATTAAGGTCATGAACCTCTTCCAAACTGTGTATGATCCTCAAGATTGGGAATTGGTCATAAACCGTCCAGATGGTGAATGCTTTTCTGTTTCTGAAGAATCCTTTGTTTCTAGTGACGAACAGAATTGTCCTTCCCCTTCTCCCTCTGACACTGATTCTTCTACTGAGTCCACAAAGTCCACAACTGAGCTTATTAACTTTCTTGACATTAAAATGTTTAGTTCTTCGTTTAATCCCGATCTTTCCCACTTACTCCAAAAACGGGATTCTCTTCGTTCTCAACTTTCTCAGCTAACTCCGGGTCAATTTCATCTCGCTGATTATTATTCCTCTCAGCTTTCTGCTATTAATGATCAAATCAGTGCTCTCCAGCAACCAAGCGTGGTGAGTATTCATCATTACACTCCCACTGATGCATATTTTGCTGTCTCTCGTCCTGCTATGAGTATCCCACCACAACTGAGTGATACACAGCAGTACCAACAGCTAAGAAACAAAGCTATCGTCTATGATCAAGAAGATACTGACGAAACTTCACTTGATAACAGTATTTCTCTGTTGGAAAAAGAAATCAAAGAAAAGGAAGATTTATTAAAAGAACTCTGGAAGTCTCTGAAACTCCAGAAAGAAGAATTAGCCTTTCTCAAACAACAAAAAGATGAGCAATTAGAAAGAGAATTTGCTCAAGGACATGAAGAGGCAACTGAAGCTGGTTTCTTTGATAACAAAATGATTAAAGGCCTAGATGATAAAATCATTATCACTGTAAATATCAAACCCTTTGGGTATATGGTTTATTCTCTTGATGCACAAATAGACACAGGAGCCATGAACTCTTGTGCTATATATGGTGCAATTCCCAATTATTATTGGCAGACTACAAATTTGGCATTTAGAGTTGTCAATAAAACAAAAATGAGAATTGAGCATATATGTCCAAACTTTCCTTTGTATATACAAGATAGAAAAGTACCAGTAACCTTGTACAGTTTTGATACTGGTTCAGACATCCTTCTAGGACAAGATTTTGTCAGCAAATGTCTTCCTATGACTGTTAAACATAATAGTCTAGATCTAACCATTGGCAGTAAGGTTGTGACTGTTCCATTCAAAACTGATTTTGTCAGCAGAGTTCCTCATAATCCTTCTCAGGCATCATTAGAAATATCTGCTGATAAATTAGTCAAGATCCAGAAAATCATAAAGCATACTGAAACCCATGGATCAGAAGCCATAAGACATATAAAAGAAAAGATTGAAAATAATTGTACTTCCAAAATTCCTAATGCTTTCTGGACAAGAGAACAATATTTTGTAAATTTACCATATAAGGAAGACTATGTGCCAGGGCCACAGAAAGCCTCTGCTAATCATATGTCCCCCACAGAGCTTGAATACTACAAAACAGAAATTCAAGAACTATTACAGAGAAAATTTATTGAAAGTAGTAGAAGCCCTTGGGCATGTCCTGCCTTTTATGTTAACAAACATTCTGAACAGAAAAGAGGCAAGCCCAGAATGGTTATTAATTATAAAGCTCTTAATGAAGATCTACTACCTCTCAGATACCCCTTGCCTAATAAAGAGTTATTGTTTTCAAGAATAGGCAAGTGCAATGTCTTCAGTAAATTTGACCTAAAGAGCGACTTTTGGCAAATAGGTATTGTGCCTGCTGACAGATATAAAACAAGTTTTGTGGTGCCTCAAGGTCAATACGAATGGTGAGTTATGCCATTCGGACTCAAGAATGCTCCTTCTGAGTTTCAGAAGAGAATGGATGACATATTCAGTCATCTACCTTTTGTTGTTGTGTATATAGATGATTTATTGGTTTGCTCTGTAGATACAAAACAACATGTAAAGCATTTAGAAATTGTTTATGATTTGTTGTATAAACATGGCTTGGTTTTGAGTAAGTCTAAACTCTGTTGGATGCAAACAAAGATTGAATATCTTGGAATGATCTTATCTCAAGGCAGAGTTGAGTTACAGGATCATGTCCTAAAGAAATTGACAGAGTTTCTGGATGAAATACTGGACATCAAGCAATTACAGAGAATCCTCGGATGTTTGAATTATATCCGCCAATTTTATGAAAATCAGGCATCTGATGTAAGACTTCTACAAAGAAGACTCAGTAAAACAATGCCTTGGAATCATAAAATGACCCAAGCTGTCCAGATTATTAAACAGAAGGTTCAGAATCTACCTAGCCTGCACCTACCTGACATGTCCATGAAGCTAGTATTAGAAACCGATGCATCTGCAGAAACATGGGATGCAATTTTATTGCAGAAGAATGGACCTAGGCTAGAAGAAGTGTGCATGTACACTTCTGGCTGTTTCAGTGAGACTGAAGAAAAATATCCCTCTTCCCATAAAGAAATCCTAGCAGTAAAGAATGGTATTAAAAAATATAGACTATTCTTAAAACCTGTACATTTTATTGTTAGGACAGATTTAAAGCATATGAAAGGGATGTTGTCTAACAGAAGACTGCTGGAACAGGGAAATAACAGAGTGCTAAGATGGAGTCTATGGCTTGAAGGATATGATTTCAATATTGAATACAAGCCTGGAAAAGAAAATTGCTTAGCAGATCTGTTAACCAGAGAAGCTTCTCCTCTGCAAAAACAAGCTAAGAGATTAATATGGCCTCCTCCTCCATGAATGCCATAAGTAGAGAAGCTCCTCCAGGATTCAGATGGGTCCTGGTTTGTACATCCTGTACATATTGTTTGTGTGTAGATTGTTTAATTTGCTGCATAAAGAATAGCCCAGCTTGCTTTGAAATAATTAAAGCCTGGTATAATAAAAATCTCTATGTTCTATCTTATGGAGATTATTTCAGATCAAGACAGAATCTTTTCAGAGGAATTATGACAGGAGGACCTATGCAAGGTCAAGTCTACATTAGTCTATATTCTCCTTACCTGACTTATCAAGACTATTGTATGATCTTACACCAGACTAAGTATGATGGATGCATTTGGATCACATTTGAATGTGATACATTCAAGAATTTTTATTATTCATGGTCAGGATGGTTATATCTTCTCATGTGGCAGTATTGTCCTAGGGATATGGATTTCTTTAACCAAACTGATCAAATTGGTTTTAAGATGTGGTTCCATGCAGAAATATGTGAAGCAGCTCAACATGAGGCCTGGTTTTTATTTAGCCTTTCACTTGTGTCCCTAACAATGAATTAATTCCTGCAATGATTGGATCTCCCTTTTATGAATCTTTCGACGGGCTACCTCCTTTTTCTGACGATCATTCATCTCCACCAGCTAGTCACGAATACAACAGTGATGCCTCCTTTGATTTTGTTGAAGAACATAATATTGTAAATCGTATGGAAGCATGATGGACCCTATAGTCCTCTGCTTTAATAAAGCATGTAATTATTCATGTCTATCGGGCCGACAGTGGTGTCCCGACGGTACGTGGGCTCCGTAAGCTCCACTGTGTAACAGAATAATCACTTTAGTCTAGATGATAAGATTAAAATTGAATAATTTGATTTAGTGTCATCCGTAAAAGACTTGATGGGTCCCCATATGGCCGAGCCTTTAAGGGACGAGATAACAGCTGGAGTCCACCAGCTGCCCCATCTAGAATTTTCGGATTAACTTTTACGACTGGCAGTTGCCTGTGCCTTTTACCGGGTAACCTGCTAAGAGTAGTATAAATAAAGGGTCCCAGAACTCATTTGGACATTCGAAGTCTGAGCGAGTTGTGAGATTAGTCTATAGAGTCGAGCTGTGTGTATGCTCTTTGCTACTCTTGCCTTCGGGATCCTGAGTCTGCAAATCAAAAACACAGATCTCAAGTGTAAATGAGTCTCGAGTGTAAAACTATAAGGTCTTTCACTGTGTTATTGGTCCATAAGGTCAAAAATAGAAAATATAGGGTAAAACTATATAATGTGGGTAAAAATTATGTATTAATAGTAAAAATAAGAATTTTTTACCATATGATTTGAGTTTTTCACCCACATAGTGCTTTTGAGGCCATTTAACCCACAATCTTCCTGTGACAATCTCAGAAGAAATGGTCAACGGAATTAGAAACCATCTAGACCAAGTAAGTGCCTATCATATTATCTTCAATTTCCATGGTTTAATCATTAATTTTAGTGCTCAAATTTAAAGTTTAAGAGGTTGTAACTTGTAAACTAGGGTGTATGAGGGTTGTAGTTTATCGAGTCACATACAAGATCCCATGTACGTGGGAAAAGTGAATTCAACCTGCATACATCGAGACCTATACAAGAATATCATAAGGGTATCCCACATACAACTCTACACTCAATGTTTTTAATGAAAATTGACTCAAAAATTAATGTTTCCTTTGTAGGATGGTTATAGAATGGGGAGAAAGGGAGCATGATGAGGTCTATATTGCAGTAGAAATAGATGTGAGGGCCCAAAAAGATTTGAAAATATGTGGTATCTATAATTTTTGGGCCACAAAAGGAATGATGGCTCAAGTGAGGTTTCTCCAGATATTGGTAAACTATTGGGATACAGAGACTGAGGCCTTCAACCTCGATGGGAAACCATTGAGAATTGAAGTGGACGATATATAATTTATCACATGACTATCTTTTTAAGGCGAGATGGTAAATATCAAGGCACAAGGGGATGGAGGTTGGAGGACTATGGAGGAGTACATCACCACCTAATGTGTTGTAGGAACAAAGAAAGTAGGGAGCCACCTCCATATCAGGATGATTGAGAACATAATTCTAAAGATCGTCATCTTAGTACTTACATGGATATCAGGGTTGGCCTCATTGCACTAGGTGTCGAGGCCACTCATGTTACATGTGGTAGAGTGTTTGAGACTCACAGTTTATGATTGGTGCACCTCACTATAGGCCAACATGAAGAGCCATTTAATAGAGCACAAGATAGGGAGAATGAGGAATTTTGGGTTCACATCCATATTGCGTAGTTTTTCTTTGAATGGGTTCCATGTCTGATCCCTAAAGTAAATATTAATCCACATGGACTACACAATCCATTCATTTCACAATGGACTGAGGTGATGAGATGGCTAGGAGGTCAATGTCTCACCTAGGAGGCCCAACATCACCTTAGAAGGGCATGACGTCACCTCTTTTGCATGTTTTAGGTTTTAATTTGTCAAATTTATGTAAAAAATTGGATATTTGATGTAACTGGCCATGTCGGTCTTTTTGACCTAATTTTGTGATTAAAGGTCATTTGGATTGTATAAATAAGGGATTAATCCCTTGTATTTTTTCAGCATTCTTTCACTCACACAAGTGAGGTCTGAAATTTGGCCCCTTTAAGGCTTATTGGTTGAAATAATGTGGTGCACAACTCTTGGAGGAGACTTGTCTTGGTGTTTTTTTGGCATTTTCTTGGTGAAAAGTATTCAACTATGGAATTTGCTAGATTATTCTTGGTGAATGTAAGTGAAATTATACAATTCTTCTTTCCTTTGAATGGTTATAGTATCTTTACTTCTTATTTAGTAAGATCATGAAATTGCTAGTATAAAACCCTAGGAGATTAAGCACATGTTATTGTCCTTGTCTCAATAGCTATCCACCTACTAGATTTTGCTAGAAACCCTATCCATAGAAGCATGTGCTAGAGCCCTACCATTGTATCACTCTAACATCATTTGCTTCATCAATACTTTATTTATCTTAATCTTGAACTAAAGAAGAAGGAAAACTGCTAGGTCCTAGCGTTACCTACTTCCTAGTAGTTGTTTTCCTTCTAGGGTTTGGTGATTGAGGCCTTGGGTTACCAACACCTCAATCATTTTCACTCTCGTCTCTAGTTCACACAGTATCATTTATTTACTTCAAGATTGTTACTGCAAAAGGTGACTATGTTATCCCTAAACACACTAGTTTATACCTTGTACTTTATTGATTGATGAAAACAACCCCCAAACCATTTACCTCAACCTACTTACTAACTATTCCTAACCCTAGATTAGACTAATTTACTAACATACTTGTTGTTGTTAAAAAGGTAATCTACAACCATATATTGCAGCATTAAAATCTCCTAAAAGAAATTATTAAAGTTGATTTTTGCATTGCCTTATTAGCTTTTGACAATTTCTAGTATATTTCCATTATTAGGTTATCATTTAGGGTCATTTTGAAGCCTGTTTAAGGAATAACTTGTGAAGATATCATAATATATTTATTTCTGTTATAAATTTTTGTTTGCTTCATCTGATATCAACTTATTTCTTTCATTAAAAATTCCAAGGTTTTAGGAAGCACTAACATCAACTGTTACTTGCAAAAATAGTGTTTTCTTGTTGTCTTGTTCTGGGTAGGTACACTTAAGCATATCTTTGCTTCATTTTGTTAAACCTTTGAGACTTTATGATTAGTGTGACTTGTGAGAGAGGAAAAATTTTCTTGATACCTTTACCTTTGCCTTCTCAAACCCCCAGGTCACCGAGGACGCCTCCCCTGAGATTTCATCCCTAAAGAGAAAGAGGTGTCGTATTTAAGTGACAATGATAGGACAACCTCCTATTACTCCAATTTATCATCCATTTTCCTTTCCCTTTTGGAAAAGTACAAATTGTGTGATAACATTAACGAACTGGAAGACATAAGGGTTAGGTCCCATATGGGCCCTTCAATGCGTGATTTTAGCGAGTCTAGAGAAGGAAAAATCGATGGTTTTTCATGTTTAGAGAGTCTGAAAAGTAATAAAAGATGACTCTAGGGTTTTCCTTTTTCGTAATTTTAGTCTCCGAAGTCTGAAAAAGAGATAAAATTCTACTCGGGAGATGCCCTTTCAAAACCTTTTAAATGAGTGTGAAAGGAAGCAATATCACTCAACAATCTTTTCAAATTTAGAGAGTCTGAAAAGTGCTTAAAGATGACTCCAAGGGGTTCCTTTTTCGAGTAACCTTTACGAGTCTGAAAAGTGATAGATGTATACTCGGTTACATTCTCATGTTTTTCGAGCATGAGAAAGAACAAAGATTATGCTCGTTAGTGTCACAAGGTTTTTGAAAAGATATTGCTTAAAAACCTGCAAATATAGACAGTTCTAGGCCCAAAGCATTAGAAATTCCTCAAAAGGATTTAAAACCCCCCCAAAAAATTTACCTTAGTTGGAAATAGAAAACTTCAACCCTATCAAATAGTAAAATAGGTTAATAATTTCATTTATGAATTGATTTTTACTAATTTCTTCTATCTTTGGAAATTTTGACCTTTGGAGGGCGATTTTCGAGATGTGAGTATGGGAGTTGCGGTCGGCCATTTTCTTTTTTGTCTGGACTAGGTTGGTCACCATGCCTTTCCAATCTTTTTTTATGGTTTAATTTTCTTTTCTAGCTTATATTTAGGGTGTTTTGGGCTACTTGGGAAGCCCCGGGCACTGAACCAGATCGATGCTCACTTAAAGGGATGAAGGTAGTTCTGATCGAGATATGAATGCCCTGGTGCACATGCCCAGGGAGTGATAGCACTCCCTGGGAAGGCTTAAGGGAGTTCTGGCACAAAATCAAAAAATTTCTTGTATGTTTGGCTAAAAGGACACAATTTTCTCCCATAATAAGTTGACTAAAGATGTTGAATTGGTTGTATTTGTAGACTACATTGAACATATATCCATGCTAGAGTGGAAGGAATGAAAGAACAAGTTTGATGATATTTCCTCTTTACAAATCCCTCAAGAAAGGGAAAATTTATGAAATTGTGGTTTACTCAAGTACATTAAACTCCAGAATATGAGGAAATAGGTACTATTACTTGAGTACCTGATCGGTTTGTGGGATGATTTCAAACAATCATTTCACATTGGGCCACACTTGCTCGAGATTGAGATTGACGTTGTGTACTTTTTGTCAAGGATTTCTAGGAGAGAGGTTCCTACCCTTTTTTCCGAACATCTGGAAGATCCTCAACTGACTGAGGAATATGTTGCTGAGAACTGTATTCCAAGATCTTGATTGGTCAGTGGGAGAATCCTGATCAAAGATTTGGGGGACTTGGCCCTTCGGTCTATCCTATTCACCATTACCAAATTGTTGGGTAGTACCAGCACTCATCTAGCTTCGAAATCTCAAATGAAATATGATTTACAATGTGTAGAGCCCAGGTTGTTTAACTTGAGTGCAGGGTTCCTTCAGAATGTGAAGGAACATATCTCGAAGTGTAGGACAAGTAGGAAGAAGTAGTTTGGATATGGCTCTTTCCTAGTTTTGTTATTTTTGAAAAAATTTCCCCAGATGCAGGCACAGGTTGCATTGATAGTGCGTCCTATGAATAATCCATGGATGGAGATATGGACCAACTTATCCCCAAGATTGGGGAATGAGCCCACGACATTTAGATTTACGGATGATTTCTTCACTTGGTGGCAGACACAACTAGTTTTCATTGAGGATCTTCTTTATTTCAGAGTGGAATTTCGGGGTAGTGAAAAATAGGCGCTTCCCGAGGGAATGCAGTGGGATGTGTTAGGTACGAAACTAAACCTTGTCATGTATTTTTGTTTTATATATTTTATATTGTTTTTATGTGTACAATAAGGGATATAAAGATATTGTTTTTTCATCATGCAGACACAGGTGCATCATGTCTGACAGAGATTTAGGCATTGGGGCATCGTGGAGATGCCCAGGTAGCAGTGGAGCATGAGTTTGTGGTGGGAGAACTTAGAAAGGTTGAGAGGAACCTATGATGTTTGACCATGGGTGTCCCACCTCTCAGGAGGCAAGATGTGCCTCTCCATCAGTAGAGACACACAGTTCGAGTTCTGGAGAGTCTGAACCAGTTACTTTGATCAGTGGCTCTTACAGTAGTGTGCTTCATGGAGCACAATGTGATACAGGAGGATGAATAGGATCCTAAACATATTTTGTAATCTTTCATGATGATTTCATGGGAATGAAGGCCTAGATGTTTTCCCTATTATGTACCTTTTGACGATGTATTTTTAAAACAAAATTTTTTTCTATCACACACACACACACACACACACACACACACACACACACACACACACATATATATATGAGATTTGTGGTGCCAATTGATGTTATAATTTATCTTATGTGATGTTTTTTTGTGTACATGTGATTCATGTATTTTTACAAATGTTTTATCTATGCACAAGATACTGATCCAATATGTAATTAGATAACGAATCTGATGTTGCGTTGATTTCTATGGGTATATCTCTGTATTGTATAAATTCAAACGATCTTTCAAAATGACGAATTGTTAGGTGGAGACATAGTAAGACAGGGTTGCGAATGGCATAATCTCGATTAAGCTAACAAGCCATGAGTTGAGAGTCTAGGTTAATAATCAGATGAGTTATACCTAGAGAGGAGGCTTCAGTTAAGGTTTTGATGATGGCATGATATTCTCCTACATTATTGGTTGTCGATCCTAGGCAAATTCCTCCTAAACTCGCCAACTCACTAGAGTGGTAAATGAACAAAGCTATAGAAGAAATGTTCTTGGTGTGTCGAGTAGTGCCATCTGTAAACCCCATAAAGATGGGAAAGGGAGATGTCATGTGTGCATGAAATCACAAGAAAAAGTATAAAAGGATAAGATAAAACTCGTTCATGCAAGAGAAAAGACACACCAAATAAAAAGTATATAGTACAATAGTGCACAAAGCACACATACTATATGTTCTATGAATAGTACTTCTTGAGGTAAATCCTATTTTGGGCCTCATCGAGAGATATTACATTGTAGTCGACTAGCTCGTAAGTGCCTCTATCTAATACACATTTTATGATATAAGTTCCATGCCATAGAGGTTCTAACTTCCATGTCCTTAACTTATCATGAGCTTGGTCATAAACGAGGACTAGTTCTCCTTCTGAAAAATCACGAGGTTGTACGTATTTGTCATTTTGACTCTTCATTCATTTTTTATATGTCTCATTAATGAGAGAAACATCGTGATGTGTTTCATACAACTCGGTTGAATACATGAATCGTTCTTCTTCAACAAAGGTATGAGGCAGGAGTTCCACAATGAGTTTCAATGAAGGGATCTCACACTCGATTGGTAACACTACTTCTACGCCATATACCAACTGGAATGGAGTGAAGCCAGTTGCAGTTTTCACTGAAGTGCGGTAGGCCCAGAGTGGGGAGAAACGTTGCAGGTGCCAAGAATTTTTGTTTTTCACCACCATTCATTGGAGAATGGTATTTAGGACTTTTTTGATAGCTTCAACTTTTCTGTTTGCTTGAGGATAGTAGGGGTATGAGTTTTCATGGAAAAAACCCAATTTGACATGCAACTCACTCATCATCTGGTTCTAGAAATGTGAACCATGATTAATGAAAATGACCTGTGAGACACCAAAGTGAGTGATGATGTGGTTAAATAAAAAGAGTGTCACAGTATGACCATCATTAAGAAATTTAGGCATAGCCTCAACTAATTTAGTGAAACAATCAATGGCTACGATGATATAACCGTGCCCCCCGGCTAGGGTAGGATTAAATTGCATAAAATAAATGCCCCATTTGGAAAAGGGGCCAATGATGACAATGGGATGTAGAGGAGCAAGGTGGGTACGTTCCTTTTGGTCAAAAACTTTACAGGGTGGGCATTTTTTGACAACCTCGATACAATATTTTAATATGAAGGACCAAAAATAACTGGCACGTAAGATTTTCTGGGTTGTAGCCATCCCAGAAAGATGACTTCCACAAGATCCAAGGTGACCGTCATTCAAAACATTTTCAACCTCATCGTGGGTTAAACAACGTCATCGAATAGTATCAATACCACGGTGGTACAAAGTGTCTCCAATGATAAGATAACATTTAGAATGGTGGCGGATACGATGACTTTCATCATGTGAAATATTGGGATGGAAATGTTGGGTTTGGAGATAGAGAATAATATCTCCATACCAAGGGTCTAACGTGCTAATGAGGAACATAGATTCGTCGGGGAAAGAATCACTGGGATGAATATCTTCATCAACATGGGAGATTGCAGATATGTTCCGAAAAAACCAACGATTTTTTTATCTTTTTGATTTAGCAAACTCGAGATCAAATTATTGGATAATAACGATCCATTTGGAATATTTTCCTCCATGGACTTGATGTACTAGTATGAGATACATGGGGTTCGAGTCTTGTTGGCAGCCAATAATATTTTTTGTTAATTGCTCTAAAAA
>JZKD02S2178210.1:2066457-2084506 GCA_000966675.3 Picea glauca | reverse complement strand
ATCCTACACAGGGCAGACTTGGAGCGTTTCCAGGTCAATTAGTTAGATGTTTATTGTTTTGATTAAGTAGTTTAATGTAGATAGAAGTTGAATCAGATTTATATTAGAGTGTTTAGTTTCAGTAAATATATTAGATCGTTCACTTTCAGTAATTTCTGTTTCTTTTTCATAAAATATAAAAACCCGAAAGAGATTCTTGGCTGTCTTAGGGCAGAGAATATACATGAGTTTTGCAGGTTTTAATCAAATCTGTAGATTGTTTATAGTGTGCATTTGTGAATAAGAAATAACGTAGTTGCTAATTAAGTAGTTGATTTGAGTTATTATAATCATAATTAGTATCTAGTATATATAATAGTTAGTAGATTATAGTTAGATTAGTGTAGTTAGTTTAGTTTGCTTTATTAGTTTCTAGTTTCCTTTATTTTAGTTAGTTTCTTGTATTCAATTATAGTTTAGTTTGTTTTATTTACTTTAGTAAGATTTCTTAGCTCAGATCATTTCTCTCTGGTTTTCATAGGAGACCTTAGAGCAGCCAACGAAGTCGTTAAACTCGTCAGGGTGGTCCATTCCAAATGGCTTGGGCTATTTAGACAACCCCGGACCAGTTCCACTCTCCCAGTTGACGGACGGTCAGTTTCGCCCGTCAACAAGTCCACAATTAACGTGGTAGTGCGTAACAAAATGTAGTGGCGAAATATTTGGACGACCATGATTGTAGCTAGAGCCAAATTTTCAAAATGTGAATATCAGAGCTTGGGACTAGATAGACTCTTACAAAGATAGTATATCACATGTTTGTCACCATTAATATCCTCTTGAACTAACACCATACCAATAGTGGAAGTAGAGGTAGCCAAATAAAGGACATAGTCTCGTGCATAATCTGGGGGTGCAAGAGAGGTGTGTGTGTTAAGGCATGCTTAAGAGCATGGAAAGAGAATTGAGCAGTGTCATCCCAGATGAAAGGAGTGTCTTTCTGCAACAAGCTCATAAATATTTTAGTGGTTTTGGCGTAATTATATATGAAACAACGAAGAAAGTTTTCTTTCCCTTGCAAACTTTGTAGTTGGGTCAGGTTGTTGGGAGGGGGTAAAGCGAGAATAGATTTTAATTTTAAAGGATCCACACTAATCCCATATTTAGAGACAACGAATCTGAGGAGTCTACCTGATTCGACAATGAAGATGAATTTGTGAGGGTTCAAACGGATATGGTAAAACTGACATCGAAGAAACATATCCAGTAAATGACCGATATGGTCTCATCGATTAGATGAATAAGTGGGTAAATCATCGAGGTAAGGCTCCACAATATGTTTGATATTGTGGAAGGAATATGACATGGCCCGATGGAAAGCAGCGCCAACATTTTTAATACCAAAATTTAGCTTCCAATAAGTGAATGTCCCCGATGGAAAAATGAGGGCCATATTATGATGATCACTCAATAGAATATCGATTTAGTTATACCCTAAGAAACCATCCATGAAGGAAAATATAATGTTTCCACTGCAATTATCTATGATTTTGTCGATACAGGGCATTGAGTAATTGTATTTTGGACAATCCTTATTGAGATCCCTATAATCGACATAGACATGAATGGTTCCTTGTTTCTTAGCTACTATAATGATGTTAGAAACAAATTCCATCAAAGGGATAGGATAAATAAAAACAAACATCAAAATTTTTTTGACTTCTACCTTGATGGTCGTGGTTTTCTTATGATGAACCAGGTGAAGTTTTTGTCATACAAGTTTAATACCTGGGTAAGTTTTAATCTCATGGAAAAGCATTGCTTGAGGTGTGTTATCCTTCCTTAAGGATTAATATATGATGTTACCCATCTCAAGGGTTTTGTCTCTATTTCTTGTGTTCAATATTTTTTGAATGGTTTGGATTATTCCTGTTGATATGGTGGGTTTATTTTGAGATTTATCTTTATATCTATTTAGTTACTGAACAAGTTCTATCATATCACAATTAAAAACACTCTACCACAAAGGATTATTAAAATAAAATACATTTACAACCCATATACGAGTCAATGTTCAATATATGTACAACCGCTTAAGCATTAAAGAAATTATAATCTCTTGCAATCTCATACAATGGCTCTTGCCTCAAAAAATTAACATCTTTTTATTACAATGCTTTCAAAATAGTAAATGATGTTCTCTTCCTTTTGGATCTCAAAACAATTTGAAAACACAGGCCTGATACTGAGCTATCTTCCACTCACTTGATGAACTTTGTTGATGATGCTTCTGCATCACTCTCCCATTAGTTTGCCGTCCATATTAAAGTGTGATCGATGGAGAAAAACATCTTCCAAACCATGGTTTTGTTACGAGGAAAATCTCTCTATGGCTAGGGGAAAACCACAACAGATGGAATGACAACCATAAATCAACTCTAATCTCAAGTATGCTATATAAATGAAAATGATAAAAAGAGAAGGTTGGAAGCCTACCTCGTCCAGACATCCGAAGAAGATGAATGCTGAGCACATGACCCAAAGATTTACACCTGCAACTTGTCCTCAACAACTAAGATACACAAGAATGTGGAAATAATATAGAATGTTGCCTTATAAATTAGCATAATCCTTTGACATAAAAAAAATAAAAATTATTCCCATGGAAAGTAAAAAAAATATTTGCAATATATAATTTGGATGAGGAAAGAGTATTTCTATTAATGTAATAAAAAAAATTACATAGGTGACAAAATTTTGTAACATCACATATCATAACTGAGAAACCAACTCCCTATAGTTGGGATTTCATCACTTCAATCCTCCATAAAGAAAATCTCGCAAGTAGTAGGAGTCAATGAGGTTCTCCATCTCAATATAGGAAGAGTTTTGGGGATGAACATAAGGAGTTCAAAATTTCAAGGACAAAGGGATGCAAACTAAATATGAGGTGAAATTTCTCTAGAGTGGCTTTGCTCTCATTGTTATGAATTCTCTCAACGCTTGTATATGGCTCAATTTATAGCCTCCAAATGGAATTGAAGGGTTGAGTCAAAGCATTTCCAGTATATGGAAGGTACGGATCTTGGTTCTTGTGACATGGCATGGAAACTCAAAATATGTTTTAATTTTTTAGCACAAAAACCAATGTACGCAAGATTTAATGGAGCAACCTGCATATACACGAGTTGTCTAACTCTGGCTTGCGTATATGGACAAAAACATGTATTTTTGGCTCTAGAGTGAGAAAAAAGGTGAAATTAAGTCTAGAGAGGGAAATGGAAGGCCATCAAATAAGGATGCATGGAGTGAGGACAAATTTTCTATAATCGATTCCCTCTAATGTGTGAGGGTAGAGGAGTATCCACGATGGTTGAAGTACATTATAATTCCTATAAGTGGAGTAATAAAGACTCGATTGGAAGTACTAGTTATTCATGAGAACATTACAATTCATATTGACTATGTACACATGGTTGCCGATCTGAATTACACTACAAATCCATGTGGATGTATATCAAATAGTTGTTTATGGCTGTGAATAGGAAATACAAATTGGACATATTCCATAAGATTTCATAGTCACAAACAAGACATAGTGGAGTCTAGTCTCAAAATAAATTTAAGATATTTGTATACAATGGAGCACAATATGCTCTTCCATGATCATTTAAGTCATATAGGTACTGGTCCGATGAAAGAAAACAAAATATATGGGGTTTTTATACTGTAAAATGGAGGTCTTCTACACTATCAGCCGAAAGTGCAAGTCTACATTATGTGAATAAAGGAGTTGACGTCGAACACAATGAGACTTCATTTGATTATTGGTCATTAAGTTATACCGGTAACAAACACGATACAACCCACTGATAATGAAAGTAGGTGTCAAGGCACCGAGTGCATTAAACAAGTGTGAATAAGGTTGTTGAGGTTAGACACTTGAAGAATCCATCGATGATGAAACACTTATGTATTCCCAACTGCCGATGGAAGGAGAACCTACCACTAATGACTAAAATCCTCTAGGTTCTCATAGGACTCTATATCTTGATTCCATAATAGATGAGCTGAAATCAATGGAAGGAGACTCACTGAAAAGAGATAATTAAGGAATCTCTCATCATCCAGCATGAGGCACAAGGATATATCTTGATGATTAGGAGGATATCGGACGAATATGATGTTCACGAACAAAAAACCACATGTGTCTCTTACATGCACCAGATGTAAGTAGTACATGAAAGATACTCTTTAAATAAAAATCAATGATGAAAAATATAGACAAAGGTGAGGAAACCACCAATCTGGATAATGGAATCCAAGTCACTTCACGAATCCCAATCTGTGAATAGATTTCTTTCCATTAAACACAAGGGAAACCCCCTAGTCAACAATGAATGAGGAAATGTCATCTTTTGGGTGCAATGTTACCTATTAACAATGAAAGTAGGCCCAAGGTGAAAACTGGGATAACAACTTCATGTGACTCTGAGATTCACTTGTAAGGGGATGACTGACATGCAAAGTCAAGATCTATACGGAATGGCCAACACAAAATTATACTTACTTTGAAGAAGAGAATGACAGAGATGGATAACTCAAGAAATATAGAATTAGCACTGATTATTGAAAAATGTTTGTGACACAAGAGGCAACAACAAACCCTCCATAGGAACTGGAAGAATAACCAGTTGGAGGAGTAGACTCTAAGTAACAACTTCAACTTCCTAAGGTCATGATAAAACCAAACCTTGGATGAAATGGACTCAAGATTTTTTTATCTATTCAAAGGTGAAATCATTGTTTTCGATAGGAGATAATATTCTTTCCCACCCATATTTCTTTTTGTTTTTTCATAGTAAAAAAAATGCTACAATACAGGAGAGGAAACAAGTGTCCTGAGTAAGAAACTAGTTCCAAGCAATGGAACATACCTATGCTCAATTCAAGGGACCGCATGTGGGGCATGGACACTCAGGGGGATGTTTCCTTTATGGGTAAAGGGTGTCAAGATGCAAAGGATATATGAAAGGCATTTCTTGCCTAACACTACGAATTGTTGGGGCAAGAGGATTATAACGAGAAATTAAGAGATGAAATTAGGCTCAACAATGCAAGCATGATATTGGGATGCAATTACAACTTAACTCAATAAGTGTCCCTTTTTGTAGATATTAGTCCCCTAGGCCCAGAAAAGTATAAAATAATTCACAAGAGAACTCTTCTGGCCAATTGTAGCCAGAGTATTCATTTTTTGTAGGTAGTCTACTTGGTCCATAAAAGGGTTAAACTTATACCAAAATAGATGTCCTTTGAAAACAATTTAATGAGTGTGAAAGAGACAAGTTCACTCGACAATATTTTTCATTTTTTGGGGAGTTTGAAAAGAGCTTAACAAATAATCTGGGGTAGTCCCATAGGTAGTGATCATAATGATATTGAGTAAGAAAAAGGGGTTCAAATGAAAATTCGTATTGGGACTATAAGGAACTCCCAAACCTATGGAGTAACGTTTGCATGGGAAACAAATGAAAAAAGTGTTCTAACTAGGGTACCCATGTTTGGTAAGTTTCTATGAATTAATAACGAAACTTCTAGTAGTAGCGAGAAGGTTCTGTGTCGCTAATAAGTGGGTTCGTACCTAGGGCATGTGAATGAAGGTCATAAGACGATGTAGAAATGTAAAGCAGGGTGAGAACCTATCCTATATGCCAGTGATGGAATATACCTACCGGAGGCACAAATAGGATATAGGATGCGGGAAATCCATAAAAACCTTGGAAAAAACCACTTCAAACCAGGTCTTTCACTGTGTTATTAGTCCATAAGGTCAAAAATAGAAAATATAGGGTAAAACTATATAATGCGGGTAAAAATTATGTATTAATAGTAAAAAATAAGAATTTTTTACCATATCCTTTGAGTTTTTCACCCACATAGTGCTTTTGAGGCAATTTTACCCACAATATTCCAGTGACGATCTCGGAAGAAATGGTCAACGACATTGGAAACCATCAAGACCAAGTAGGTGCCTATCATATTATCTTCAATTTCCATGGTTTAATCATTAATTTTAGTGCTCAAATTTAATGTTTAAGAGGTCGTAACTTGTAAACTAGGGTGTAGGAGGGTTGTAGTTTATTAGGTCGCATACATGATCCCATATACGTGGGAAAAGTGAATTCAACCTGCGTACATCGATACCTATACAAGAATATCATAAGTGTATCCCACATACAACTCTACACTCAATGTTTTTAATGAAAATTGTCTCAAAAATTAATGTTTCCTTTGTAGGATGGTTATAGAATGGGGAGAAATAGATGTGAGCGCCCAAGAAGATTTGAAAAGATGTGGGATCTATAAATTTTGGGCCATAAAAGGAATGAAGTCTCAAGTGAGGTTTCTCCAGATATTGGTAAACTATTGGGATACAGAGACTGAGGCCTTCAACCTCGATGGGAAACCATTGAGAATTGAAGTGGATGATATATAATTTATCACATGATTGTCTTGTCGAGGTGAGATGGTAAATATCAAGACCCGAGGGGATGGAGGTGGGAGGAATATGCAGGAGTACATCACCACCTAATTTGTTGTAGGAAATGATAAAGTAGGGAGCCAACTCCCTATGAGGATGATTGAGAACCTAATTCTAAAGATCGTCATCTTAGTACTTACATGGATATCAGGGTTGGCCTCATTGGACCAGGTGTTGAGGCCACTCATGTTACATGTGGTGGAGTGTTTGAGACTCACAATTTATGATTGGTGCACCTCACTATAGGCCAACATGAAGAGACATTTAACAGACCACAAGATAGGGAGAATGTGGAACTTTGGGTTCACATCCATATTATGTAGTTTTTTCTTTGAAAGGGTTACATGTCTGATCCCTAAAGTAGATATTAATCCACATGGACTACACGATCCATTCATTTCACAATCGATTGAGGTGATGAGACGTCTAGGAGGTTAATGTCTCACCTAGGAGGCCCAACATCACCCTAGAAGTGCATGATGTCACCTCTTTTGCATGTTTTAGGTTTTAATTTGTCAAATTTATGTAAAAAAATGAATATTAGATGTAATTGGCCATGTCGGTCTTTTTGACCTAATTTTGTGATTAAAGGTCATTTGGATTGTATAAATAAGGGATTAATTCCTTGTATTGTTTCATCATTCTTTCACTCACGCAAGTGAGGTATGAAATTTGGCCTTTTTAAGGCTTATTGTCTGAAATAATGTGGTGCACAACTCTTGGAGGAGACTTGTCTTGGTGTTTTTTGGCATTTTCTTGGTGAAAAGTATTCAACTATGGAATTTGCTAGATTATTCTTGGTGAATGTAAGTGAAATTATACAATTCTTCTTTCCTTTGAATGGTTATAGTATCTTTACTTCTTATTTAGTAAGATCATGAAATTGCTAGTATAAAACCCTAGGAGATTAAGCACATGTTATTGTCCTTGTCTCAATAGCTATCCACCTACTAGATTTTGCTAGAAACCCTATCCATAGAAGCATGTGCTAGAGCCCTACCATTGTATCACTCTAACATCATTTGCTTCATCAACCATTTATTTATCTTCATCTTGAACTAAAGAAGAAGGAAAACAATTAGGTCCTAGCGGAGTCTCCGAAGTCTGAAAAAGAGATAAAATTCTACTCGAGAGACACCCTTTCAAAACCTTTTAAATGATTGTGAAAGGAAGCAATATCACTCAACAAACTTTTCAAATTTAGAGAGTCTGAAAAGTTCTTAAAGATGACTCCAAGGGGTTCCTTTTTCGAGTAACCTTTATGAGTACGAAAAGTGATAAAGGTATACTCGGTTATATTCTCATGTTTTTTGAGCACGAGAAAGAACAAAGATTATGCTTGTTAGTGTCACAAGGTTGTTGAAAAGATACTGCTTAAAAACCTGCGAATATAGACAGTTCTAGGCCCAAAGCATTAGAAATTCCTCAAAAAGATTTTAAAACCCCCAAAAACTTTATCCTAGTTGGAAATAGAAAAAATCAACCATATCAAATAGTAAAATAGGTTGATAATTTCATTTACGAATTGATTTTTACCAATTTCTTCTATCTTTGGAAATTTTCACCTTTGGAGGGCGATTTTCGAGCTGTGAGTATGGGAGTTGTGGTCAACCATTTTCATTTTCGTCTGGACTAGGTTGGTCACCATGCCTTTCCAATCTTTTTTTACAGTTTAATTTTGTTTTTATCTTATATTTAGGGTGTTTTGGGCTCCTTGGGAAGCCTCTGGCACCGAACCAGATCGATGCTCACTTAAAGGGATGAGGGGAGTTATGATCGAGATATGAATGCCTTGTTGCACATGCCTAGGGAGTGCTAGCACTCCCTAGGAAGGCTTAACGGAGTTTCGACGCAAAATCACAAAATTTCTTGTATTTTTGGCTAAAAAGACACAATTTTCTCCCATAAAAAGTTGACTAAAGATGTTTAATTGGTTGTATTTGTAGAGTACACTGAACATATATCCATGCTAGAGTGGAAGGAATGAAAGCACGAGTTTGATGATATTTCCGCTTTACAAATCCCTCAAGGAAGGGAAAATTTATGAAATTGTGGTTTACTCAAGTACTTTAAACTCCAGAATATGGGGAAATAGGTACTATTACTTGAGTACCTGATCGGTTTGTGGGATGATTTCAAAACATCATTTCACATTGGGCCACACTTGCTCGAGATTGAGATAGACGTAGTTTACTTTTTGTCGAGGCTTTCAAGGAGAGAGGTTCCTACCCTTTTTTCCAGACATCGGAAAACTCCTCAACCGACTAAGGAATATGTTGTTGAGAACTGTATTCTGGGATCTTGATTGGTCGATGGCAGAATCCTGATAAAAGATTTGATGGACTTGGCCCTTCGGTCTATCCTATTCACCATTACCAAATTGTTGGGTAGTACCAACACTCATCTAGCTTCAAAATCTCAAATGACATATTCTTTACAATGTGTAGAGCCCAGGTTGTTTAACTGGAGCACAGGGTTCCTTTAGAATGTGAAGGAACATATCTCGAAGTGTAGGACAAGTAGGAAGAAGTATTTTGGATATGGCTCTTTCCTAGTTTTGTTATTTTTGGAGAAAGTTCCCCAGATGCAGCCACAGGTTGCATTGATAGTGCGTCCTATGACTAATCCATGGATGGAGATATGGACCAACTTATCCCCAATATTGGGGAATGAGCCCTCAACATTTAGATTTATGGATGATTTCTTCACTTGGTGGTAGAGACAACTAGTTTTCATTGAGGATCTTCCTTATTTCAGAGTGGAATTTCAGGGCAGTGAAAAATTGGTGCTTCCCAAGGGAATGCAGTGGGATGTGTTAGGTATGAAATTAAACCTTGTCATGTATTTTTGTTTTATATATTTTATATTTTTTTATGTGTATGATAAGGGATCTAAAGATATTTTTTTTTCATCATGCAGACACAGGTGCGTCACGTCCGATAGAGATGTAGGCACTGGGGCATCGTGGAGATGCCCAGGTAGCAATGGAGCATGAGGTTGTGGTGGGAGGACTTAGAAAGGGTGAGAGGAACCTATGAGGTTTGACCATGGGTGTCCCACCTCTCAGGAAGAAATATGTGCCTCTCCATTAGTAGAAGCAAACAGTTGGATTTCTGGAGAGTCTGAACTAGTTACTTCGATCAATGGCTCTTGCAATAGTGTGCTTCATGGAGCACAATTTGATACAGGTGGATGAATAGGATCCTCAACATATTTTTTAATCTTTCATGATGATTTCATGGGAATGAAGGCCTAGATGTTTTCCCTATTATGTACCTTTTGACGAGGTGTTTTTAAAACACAATTTTTTCTATCATGCATATATATATATATATGAGATTTGTGGTGCCTATTGATGTTACAATTTATCTTATGTGATGTTTTTTTGTGTACATGTGATTCGTGTATTTTTACAAATGTTTTATCTATGCGTAAGATACCGATCCAATATGTAATTAGATAACGAATATTATGTTGCGTTGAGTTCTATGGGTATATATATGTATTGTATAAATTCAAATGAACTTTTGAGACGATAAATTCTTAGGTGGAGACATAGTAAGTCAGGGTTGCGAATGGTGTAATGTCAATTAAGTTGACAAGCCACGTGTTGAGAGTATAGGTTAATAATCAGATGAGTTATACCTAGAGAGGATGCTTTAGTTAAGGTTTTGATGATGGCATGATATTCTTCTACATTATTGGTTTTCGATCCTCGGCAAATTCCTCCTAAACCCACCAACTCACCAGAGTGGTAAATGACCAAAGCTATAGAAGAAATGTTCTGGGTGTGTCGAGTAGTGCCATCCATAAAATCGATAAATATGGGAAAGGGAGATGTCATGTGTGCATGCAGTAACAAGAAAAAGTATAAAAGGATAAGACAAAACTCATTCATGCAAGAGAAAAGACACACCAAATAAAAAGTATATAGTACAATAGTGTACAAAGAACACATACTATATGTTCTATGAATATTACTTCTTGAGGTAAATCCTATTTTGGGCCTCACCGAGAGATATTCCATTGTTGTCGACTAACTCGTAAGTGCCTCTATCTAATACGCGTTTTATGATATAAGGTCCATGCCACAGAGGTTCAAACTTTCATGTCCCTAACTTATCATGAGCTTGGTCATAAACGAGGACTAGTTATCCTTCTGCAAAAGCATAAGATTGTAGGTATTTGTCATATTGACTCTTCATTCATTTTTTATATGTCTCATTAACGAGAGAAACATCGCGACGTGTTTCATACAACTTGGTTAAATACATGAATCATTCTTCTTCAACAAAGGTATGAGGCAGGAGTTCCACGGTGAGTTTCAATGAAGGGATATCACACTTGATTGGTAACACTACTTCTAATCCATATACCAACTGGAATGGAGTGAAACCAGTTGCAGTTTTCATTGAAGTGCAATAGGCCCAGAGTGAGGAGAAACATTGTAGGTGCCAAGAATTTTTGTTTGTCACCACCATGCATTGGAGAATGGTATTTAGGAATGTTTTGATAGCTTGAAATTGTCTGTTTTCTTGAGGATAGTAGGGGGATGAGTTTTCATGGAAAAAACCCAATTTGACGTGCAACTCACTCATCATTTGGTTCTATAAATGTGAACCATGATCAGTGAAAATGGCCTGTGGGACACCAAAGTGAGTGATGACGTGGTTAAATAAAAAGAGTGTCACAGTATGACCATCATTAAGAAATTTAGGCATAGCCTCAACTAATTTAGTGAAATAATCAACGGCTATGATGATATAACCGTGCCCCTCGGCTGAGGTAGGATTAAATTGCATAAAATAAATGCCCCATTTGGAAAAGGTGCCAACGATGAAAATGGGATGTAGCGAAGCAAGGTGGGTACATTACTTTTGTTGAAAACATTGACAGGGTGGGCATTTTTTGACAACCTCGATACAATATTTTAATATGAAGGACCAAAAATAACCAGCACGCAATATTTTTTGGGCCATCCAAGAAGGATGAACGCCACAAGATCCAAGGTGATAGTCATTCAAAACATTTTTAGCCTCATCGTGGGTTAAACAACATTGTAGAATAGTATCAATACCACGGTGGTACAAAGTGTCTCCGATGATAAGATAACGTTTAGAATGGTGGCGGATACGATGACTTTCATCATGTGAAATATCGGGATGGAAATGTTGGGTTTGGAGATAGAGAATAATATCTCCATAGCAAGGGTCTAACGTGCTAATGAGGAACATAGATTTTTTGGGGAGAGAATCACTAGGATCAATATCTTCATCAGCATGGGAGATCGCAGATATGTTCCGCAAAAACCAACGATTTTTTAGCTTTCTGATTTAGCAAACTCGAGATCAAATTATTGGATAATAACGATCCATTTGGAATATTTTCCCCCACGAACTTGACTTATTAATATGTGATACAAGGGGTTTGAGTCCACAATTAACGTGGTAGTGCGTAAAAAAATGTAGTGGAGAAATATTTGGACGACCATGACTAGAGCTAGAGCCTAATTTTCAACATGTGAATATCAGAGCTTGGGACTAGATATACTCATACACAGATAGTATATCACGTGTTCCTCACCATTAATATCCTCTTGTACTAACACCATACCAATAGTGGAAGTAGAGGCAGCCAAATAAAGGACATAGTCTCCTACATAATTTGGGGGGTGCAAGAGAGGTGTGTGTGTTAAGGCTTGCTTAAGTGCATAGAAAGAGAATTGAGCAGTGTCATCCCAGATGAAAGGAGTGTCTTTCTGTAGCAAGCTCATAAATATTTTAGTGATTTCGACGTAATTATATATGAAACAATGAAGAAAGTTTTCTTTCCCTTGCAAACTTTGAAGTTGGGTCAGGTTTTTGGGAGGGGGTAAAGCGGGAATAGATTTTAATTTTAAGAGATCCACCCTAATCACATATTTAGAGACGACGAATCCGAGGAGTCGACCTGATTCGACAATGAAGATTCATTTGTGAGGGTTCAAACGGATATGGTAAAACTGACATCAAATAAAAATGTCCCATAAATGACCAATATGGTCTCATCGATTAGATGAATAAGCGGGTAAATCATTGAGGTAAGGCTCCACAATATGTTTTATATCGTGGAAGGAATATGACATGGCCCGATGGAATGTAGCGCCAACATTTTTAATACAAAAATTTAGCTTCCAATAAGTGAACGTCTCCGATGGAAAAATGAGGGCCATCTTATGATGATCACTCTGTAGAATATTGATTTGGTTATACCCTAAGAAACCATCCATGAAGGAAAATATAATGTTGCCACTACAATTATTGATGATTTGGTTGATACAAGACATTGGGTAATTGTATTTTGGACAATCCTTATTGAGATCCCTATAATTGACACAGACATGAACGGTTCTGTGTTTCTTAGCTACCAGAATGATGTTAGAAACTCATTCCTTCAAAGGGACAGGATAAATAAAAACAAACATCAAAAGTTTTTCCACTTCTTCCTTGTTGTTCACGGTTTTCTTAGGATGAACCAGGTGAAGTTTTTGTCATACAAGTTTAACACCTGGGTAAGTTTTCATCTCATGGAAAAACATTGCTTGAGGTGTGTAATCCTTCCTTAAGGATTAATATATGATGTTACCCATATCAAGGGTTTTGTCTCTATTTCTTGTGTTCAGTGTTTTTTGAATGGTTTGGATTATTCCTGTTGATATGGTGGGTTTATTTTGAGATTTATCTTTATATCTATTTAGGTACTTAACAAGTGCTATCATATCACAATTAAAAACACTCTACCACTAAGGATTATTAAAATAAATGACATTTACAGCCGATATATGAGTCGATGTTCAATATATGTACAACCCCTTAAGCATTAAACAAATTATAATCTCCTGCGATCTCATACAATGGCTCTTGCCTCAAAACATTAACATCTTTTTATTACAATGATTTCAAAACAGTAAATGATGTTCTCTTCCTTTTGGATCTCAAAACAATTTGAAAACACGGGCTTGATACTGAGCTATCTTCCACTCACTTGATGAACTTTGTTGATGATGCTCATGCATCACTCTCCCATTAGTTCACCTTCCATATTAAAGTGTGATCGATGGAGAAAAACATCTTTCGAACCATGGTTCTGTTATGAGGAAAATCTCTCTATGGCTATGGGAAAACCACAACAGATGGAATGACACCCATAAATCAACTCTAATATCAAGTATGCTATATAAATGAAAATTCTAAAAGGAGAAGGCTGGAAGCCTACCTCGTCCGGACATCCGAAGAAGACAAATGTTGAGCACATGACCCAAAGATTTACACCTGCAACTTGTCCTCAACAACTAAGATACACAAGCATGTAGAAATAATATAGAATGTTACCATATAAATTAGCATAATCCATTGAAATAAACAAAAAAATATTCCCATGGAAAGTAATAAAAATATTTGCAATATATAATTTGGACGAGGAAAGAGTATTTCTATTAATGTAATAAAAAAAATTACATAGGTGACAAACTTTTGTAACGTCACATATCAAAATTGAGAAACCAACTCCCTCCAGTTGGGCTTTCATCACTTCAATCCTCCATAAAGAAAATCTCACAAGTAGTAGGAGTCAATGAGGTTCTCCATCTAAATATAGGAAGAGTTTGGGGGATGAACATAAGGAGTTCAAAATTTCAAGGACAAAGGGATGCAGACTAAATATGAGGTGAAATTTCTCCAGATTGGCTTTTCCCTCAATGTCATGAATTCTCTCAAGGCTTGTATATTGCTCAATTTATAGCCTCCAAATGGAATTGAAGGGTAGAGTCAAAGCATTTCCAGTATATGGAAGGTCAAGGATCATGGTTCTCATGACATGGCATGGAAAATCAAAATATGTTTTAATTTTTTAGCACAAAAACCAATGCACGCAAGATTTAATGGAGCAACCTGCATATACATGAGTTGTCTAACTCTGGCTTGTGTATATGGACAAAAACATATATTTTTGGCTCTGGAGTGAGAAAAAAGGGGAAATTAAGTCTAGAGAGGGAAATGGAAGGCCATCAAATAAGGATGCATGGAGTGAGGAAACATTTTCTATAACAAATTCCCTCTAATGTGTGAGGTTAGAGGAGTATCCACGATGGTCGAAGTACATTATAATTCCTATAAGTGGAGTAATAAAGACTCAATTGGAAGTACTAGTTATTCATGAGAACATTGCAATTCATATTGACTATGTACACATGGTTGTCGATTTGAATTACACTGCAAATCCATGTGGATGTATATCAAATAGTTGTTTATGGCCCTAAATAGGAAATACAAATTGGACATATGCCATAAGATTTCATAGTCACAAACAAGACACGGTGGTGTCTAGTCTCAAAATAAATTGAAGATATTTGTATACAATGGAGTACAATATGATCTTCCATGATTATTGAAATCATATAGGGACTGGTCCGATGAAAGAAAACAAAATATATGGGGTTTTTATACTGTAAAATGGAGGTCTTCTACACTATCAGTCAAACGTGCAAGTCTACATTATGTGAATAAAGGAGTTGACGTCAAACATAATGAGACTTCAATTGATTATTGGTCATTAAGGTATACCAATAACAAACATGATACAACCCATTGATAATGAAAGTAGGTGTCAAGGCACCGAGTGCATTCAACAAGTGTGAGTAAGGTTGTTGAGGTCGGACACTCGGAGAATCCATCGATGATGAAACATTTATGTATTCCCAACTATCGATGGAAGGAGAACCTGCCACTAATGACTAAAATCCTCTAGGTTCTCATAGGAATCTATATCTTGATTCCATAATAGATGAATTGAAGTCAATGGAAGGAGACTCACTGAAAAGAGATAATTACGGAATCTCTCATCATTTAGCATGAGGTACAAGGAAATATCTTGATGATTAGGAGGATATCAGAAGAATACAATGTTCACGAACAAAAAACCACATGCGTCTCTTGCATGCACCAGATGTAAGTAGTACATGAAAGATAATCTTTGAATAACAATCAATGATGAAAAATATAGACAAAGGTTAGGAAACCACCAATACAGATAATGGAATCCAAGTCACATCACAAATCCCAATGTGTGAATAGATTTCTTGCCATTAAGAAAAATGGAAACCCCCCAGTCAACAATCGATGAGGAAATGCCATCTTTTGGGCTCAAGGTTATCTATTAACGTTGAAAGTAGGCCTAGGGTGCAAAGTAGGATAACAACTTCATGTGACTCTAAGATTCACTTGTAAGGGGATGACCGACATGCAAAGTCAAGATTTATACGGAATGGCCAACACAAACTTATACTTACTTTGAACAAGAGAATGATATAGATGGATAACTCAAGAAATATAGAATTAACACTGATTATTAAAAAATGTTTGTGACACAAGAGGCAACAACACACCCTCCATAGGAACTAGAAGAATAACCAGTTGGAGGAGTAGACTCTAAGTAACGACTTCAACTTCCTAAGGTCATGATAAACCCAAAATGTGGATGAAATGGACTGAAGATTTTGTTATCTATTCAAAGGAGAAATCATTTTTTTTGATAGGAGATAATATTCTTTCCCACCCGTATTTTTTGGTTTTTTCATAGTAAAATAAATGTTATGATACTGGAGAGGAAACAAGTGTCGTGAGTAGGAAACTAGTTCCAAGCAATAGAACATACCTATGCTCAATTCAAGGGACCGCATGTGGGGCATGGAAACTCAGGGGGTTGTTTCCTTTATGGGTAAAGGGTGTCAAGATGCAAAGGATATATGAAAGGTATTGCTCTCCTAACACTAAGAATTGTTGGGGCAAGAGGCTTATAACAAGAAATTAAGAGATGAAATTAGGCTCAACAATGCAAGCATGATATTGGGATGCAATTACAACTTAACTCAATAAGTGTCCCTTTTTGTAGATATTAGTCCCCTAGGCACGGAAAAGTATAAAATAATTCCCAGGAGAAATTTTCTAGCCAATGGTGACCAGAGTATTTATTTTTTGTAAATAGTCTACTTGGTCCATAAAAGGGTTAAAATTATACCAAAATACACGTCCTTTGAAAACCATTTAATGAGTGTGAAAGGGACAAGTTCACTCGACAATATTTTTCATTTTTTTGGTAGTTTGAAAAGAGCTTAACAAATAATTGGGGGCATTCCCATAGGTAGTGGTCATAATGATATTGAGTAAGAAAATGGGGTTCAAACGCAAATTCATATTGGGACTTTAAGGAACTCCCAAACCTATGGAGTAACTTTTGGATGGGAAACAAATGAAAAAAGTGTTCTAACTAGGGTACCCATGTTTGGTAAGTTTCTATGACTTAATAATGAAACTTCTAGTAGCGGCGAGAAGGTTATGTGTCGCTAATAAGTTGGTTTGCACCTAGGGCATGTGAATCAAGGTCATAAGACGATGCAGAAATGTAAAGCAGCGTGAGAACATATCCTATATGTCAGTGATGGAATATACCTACCAGATGCACAAATGGGAGATAGGACGCTAGAAATCCATAAAAACCTTGGACAAAACCACTTCAAACCAGGTCTTTCACTGTGTTATTAGTCCATAAGGTCAAAAATAGAAAATATAGGGTAAAACTATATAATGTGGGTAAAAATTATGTTTTAATAGTAAAAATAAGAATTTTTTACCATATCATTTGAGTTTTTCACCCACATACTGCTTTTGAGGCAATTTTACCCACAATCTTCCAGTGACTATCTCGAAAGAAACGTTCAACAGAATTGGAAACCATCTAGACCAAGTAGGTGCCTATCATATTATCTTTAATTTGCATGGTTTAATCATTAATTTTAGTGCTCAAATTTAAAGTTTAAGAGGTCGTAACTTGTAAACTAGGGTGTAGGAGGGTTGTAGTTTATCAGGTCGCGTACATGATCCCATGTACATGGGAAAAGTGAATTCAACCCCAGTACATCGAGACCTATACAAGAATATCATAAGGTTATCCCACATACAACTCTACACTCAACGTTTTTAATGAAAATTGACTTAAAAATTAATGTTTCCTTTGTAGGATTGTTATAGAATGGGGAGAAAGGGAGCACGAGGAGGTCTATATTGCAGTAAAAATAGATGTGAGGGCCCAAGAAGATTTGAAAAGATGTGGGATCTATAAATTTTGGGCCATAAAAGGAATGATGGCTCAAGTGAGGTTTCTCTAGAGATTGGTAAACTATTGGGATATAGAGACTGAGGCCTTCAACCTCGATGGGAAACCATTGAGAATTGAAGTGGATGATATATAATTTAACACATGATTGTCTTATCGATGCAAGATGGTAAATATCAAGGCCCGAGGGGATGGAGGTGGGAGGACTACGGAGGAGTACATCACCACATAATGTGTTGTAGGAACAGAGAAAGTAGGGAGCCAACTCCCTATTAGGATGATTGAGAACCTAATTCTAAAGATTGTCATCTTAGTACTTACATGGATATCAGGGTTGGCCTCATTGCACCAGGTGTTGAGGCCACTCATGTTACATGT
>JZKD02S2178210.1:2026914-2038584 GCA_000966675.3 Picea glauca | reverse complement strand
AGGGAGAGGCGGATAGAATGGCATTACATGAAGCCTCAACATGACTAAGTGGCATAGTGTCACCTAGTGCATCAAATTCCAAAGGACTAGGAACAACCCAAGGATCAAATGATTCGTAAGATTGATATGCCATAATCGAGATGATACTAATTGTTGCAATATGTTGTGACATGGGAGGAAGTCATGTAGGGAAAGTAGTCATAAGGGAAGAGTCTTTTAAAAGTGCTACACCAACACTTTCGTAAGTGATCTTAGTATCTCCTAAGAAAGAAATATTGTTGGTGGCAGGAGTGCAAGGGTCAGGGGTATAGTAATCTAACTAATCAATAGTGACAATTTTACCTTGATAGGGGAATCGTACACATCGAAACACCGATGAGCTGACAACATTCATGGCATAAAACAAACTTATTCATAACAACAAGGTGTAATCAAGGGGATCATCGACTACCTCTACATTGACAAAGACAATCTTGCCTCCCAACTGAACAACTAAGGACTACAAGAGTCCATGAGGATGAAAATATCGCCCATCAAATGCACGTAACGTGGTAGGAGATTGATTAAGCATAGGTGATTTCAAACCTTTCCAACCAACTAAAGACATGACTCAAGTGGAAGCTCGCTCATCCATTATGGTACAATGAATGTGTTGGTTATGAACAACAACATCGATCTGAAAATCAAGCTGGTGAGAGAGTCATGACTAGAAGTTATCAAGGTTAAACGTGATATTATTCAACGACTCAAGATCCATCACGCCGATGGAAGACAAGATTGTTCTACGTTGACTTGGACAATGTTGAAGAACTTCGAGAGAAGACATAGCACATGGTGCTTGAGCCAAATATTCAAAAATGTTGTAGTTTTGGGTGACAAGTGAACTAGGATTAAATGTTGATTTTTTAATAGTGCTCTTGGGAGAGTGTAAAATAGAGCTGAAAGTAGGCTTCTCAATTTCAAGTGGTCCAGATGAAGGAGTAATGGTGATGGGAGGTGGATCCGATGTAGTACCGTTATTGACCTTCTCTTTATCAAGTTTATCTAGTGTGTGATACGTTGTGGTGAAAGTGGACAAATCAATGCCATTAAACATATAAATATGGGCACTCGATGAGGCTTCCTCGCTAGGAGGATGATCGGGATCACCCTCTGCTAGAGGAGAAGGGGCTTGTGCAACCATGGAATGTTGCTAAGGAAAATTTTGGGTCAACACAACGGGTTTGGAATTCCCTTTGAAATGTTTTGCAACTTCGTCACAATGAGGACAATCTCAGGTATAATGATCGTCATAACAAAAGAGACACATAAATTTTGGTTTTCGCTGCGGTTGTTTCTGAGGAGTAGGTGGTTGAGTTGGTGTTTTTGGATTTTTGGTATTAGTTTTATTCTTTTTGGGTTTATTTTTCGTTTTATTTGTTCCTCGGGATTGTTGTGAAGAGGCAGGTTGAACCACATTCACCTTAGAGATTTGAGTCAGGGGGGAAGTAGAGGAGAGTGGGGTCGAACCGATGATGGGTGCAGAAATGGAGTGATTAGACGAGCCAACCAGCTGTGATGAAGATTGTATTTTGACGACACCGATGATTCGATATGCATGAGCCATGGAAGATGGTTTGGATGGATCGGTGGAAGTGCGAGGAGAATTTGGTATCAACTCATACAATGTACAGGATTAGGAATAAACCAAATACAAATAATGAGAATGAGCAATGGATTATTCCTCGGTGACAACACCACCCATGGAGACATCATGCACAATTGGGGGTAAAAGAGATTTAGTAAACCGTTTTGCTAATAATTGGTCAGGAATGGTCACTTTGATCAACCTTCATTGTCGTCTCCACTCATGAATATGATCATAGATATTATGTATAGAGTTCGTTTGACGAAGTGAAGTAAAAAGTTATGTACTAGTTTCATAACAAAGGGGTAATTGAAAATGCGTGAGAAAATCCATAGATATGGAGTTGAAATATTGAAAGGTACCACGTTGGAATTCAATGTACCATTTCGTTGTTGATCCCGAGAGTGTGCGCTGGAAAAGATGCAATCAGATAGAATCATCTATCAATGATTTTGATGAACACCATAGATGAAATGTCATAACATGGTTTTTTAGGACTTCGCCATGTTTACCATCAAACTTGGGGATGTCAGAAGGTAATTTAGTAGAAATTACAAGCCAAAAAAGAAAATGTAGTATGGGTTCATTTGTCAACCGATATAAATCTGGTAGATCTAGCATGGCTAGGAATGGTAGTTGTCGGTTAACCTGAGGATCATACTAGTGTAGCATAGGGACACCAATAAGGACATTAACTAGTTGAGGTGGATAATTGTATCCAGTAGGCCCTCCCATAAATGACTTTTGTTGGCCAGTATAGGCAGGATTCGATTGTTGTTGAGGAACGTTCATGAAAGGAGGGAAAACCAGTTGGTTCTGAGGAGGATAGGTCATTTGATTAGGTTGTGGAGGATAAATATTTTTCCCTTGAAGGGGATAGACAGTTTGTCCTTGTGGAGGGTATACAGTTGACCCTTGGGGAGGATAATATTATAACCCTATATTTCATAGAATCATATGGTGATTGAAATTTATTCCTTCAATGATTTTGTGTGGTAAATGATATTTCATTCTACAGATAATTTCCTAAAGGAAAAAGGAAATAAAACATAAGCATCGGGCTTGCATTTGAAAATATACCATTAAGTTGATTAAATTGGGTTATTATAGCATGGAAAAATAGAATTATATTGCAAAGTCTTAAAATGCAAGCTTGGAACTTCACAATGCATGTTTTTATCCTAAGTTGGATGGTGACATGATAGTTTGGAAGGTAGTGCTTAATCCTCGCTTTAATCTCATCGGTGACATCCCCATTTCCTAGATTGATGGACCTCATCCTTTTTCGAACCCCCCCCAACCTTTCTACCTTTAACGAAGGGGTGGGGGGTATGAAAAGTTGTTTTTCCCCCACCTACGTGGTTTCTCCTCATTATTTTGGACCCTCCCGTCCTAATACTACTTACCACCTACCCCCCCCCCCTCGGGAATCTTGCCAAACCACTTCTCCAATACCACCTACACCCCTTGCTTACACATGTCCTCCACATACTCTATCGCTCACCCTCTCGCCCATCACATCACCTCTTTAACTATTGATCATACCCCTCACCTCCCATATCTACTCCTCTCACCTTATTCCACCTATATTCCACACTCCTGATACCTCTTGCCCCTCGCATCTACTTCCCCTCTCTCACTACACATCATCCTATACATAACCACTTTCCTCCTCCTAAAACAACTTTTGACTAGGCATCTTTGGAAGTAATTTCTAGGATAAACAAGGAGAATTTTGAGAAAACGAAAGAAATGTTTTCTCAGCATGGGCCATTTTACAATAACCTCTCCCATATTTAGCATATCTATTCTAGATTGGGAGAGTCAAGAATATATTTGGGGCCTATTATCAGGATTTATTTGTTGCTTGTTTTACACATCTTTTTCAAACGCATATCTCGGATAGATGGAGAATAATTTCATAAAACCGAGAGACATTTTACTCAAAACAAGTTGATATACAAAACCCTCCCTTTTATTTTACACATATATCTCATATTATGATATTCAAAGACCCCTTTGAACCCTATTTTGCAGAATTTCGGAGGCAAAAAGTCAAAAGAACAGATCGAAAAGAGATCAGATTCAAATGCACAAATCCCATCAAAATAGTGCCAGATCTCTGAATGAATCTCAACAAACCTATATGATTGTAATATATAGTTTATATTTTTCTTAAAATAAATGTTGGACAACTGAGAGGGGGGGTGAATCAGTTATTACCGAGCTTAAAAAATTATGATTATTTTAAACTCTTTCCAGAGCACTGAATGACAATCACAATAATGCAGGGAAGTAAGCAATAGAACATTCAACATCATTCACACATATGAAATATACAGAGACAGATATTTCCTGAGGAAACCCATAAAGGGTAAAAACCTCTTCTTCTTTATATGATAATTAATCTTTACATTCTATACATTATCATACTTATGAGCACCAACTCATAATGAGGCTACAACCTCTGTTTTGCAAGCTGCAACTTGTTGAGAGCACCAACTCTCTGTTTTCTCTAGCACCTACTAGAACGAAGCACCAACTCCCTGGTTTCTCTAGCATCCACTAGAAGGAAGCACCAACTCCCTAAGTGTTCCAGTAGCAATTGGATGGAAGCACCAACTTCCAGTCACATAGGCACCAACATGTATAACAGAGAACAAAAGTTCTCCCTTGCACCACCTTGCCACTCTAGTTTCTTTGGTTGCAACTAGATGGAAGCTACAAATCCCTGTGTTCAAGAACCCACTTGAACCTCTGAGGACAAAAGTCCTCCCTAGCACCTCCCTACCACCATGAAATATAAATTTTTCTATATATAAATTTATCACAGTGATACAATATTTATCATTGGCTTACCAGGCTTATCACTGTTCTGCTATGCTTCTCTGCTCTCCTGTATCAGTGTGATCTCTTTGTCTACGTCTTCTTGTAATTTTTTATCTTCCATTTTTCTCTACAAGAGCACCTCAACCTTCCTTTAGTGTCTCATTATCTTGCTGCACACATGCCTTGTGCTTTCTGTGCTTTTTCCTTTTATGCTCTGTGCGCCATGTCCATTTAATGCACCATTCCTCTTCTTTGTATTTCATCTGTTGCACACTCCTCCTTCTACACTCCTGAATCCCTCTCAACAACAACAACCATCTCTTCTTTCCTCTGCCTTCTTATAGTCTCTGTGCACCTTGTACATTCCCTATGCGCAATGCTTCTGCATGCTCTTCATGTTGACTGCTCTTCATGTTCATCATTGCAACTCTTCAGCTTCTTTGGCTATTAAATCCATGTGTCCATCATCACTGGGTGGTATGCTAAGATTCCTTAGGCTCTCCAACAGTCAAGACTCTTTGTCTTCTTTGTCACAGTCGAGCTCATCCTCTCTGTTGTAGTTACAGGCTTCAACGCTCATCCATCTGTCAATTGCCTCTACGAACAATCTTCATTCCACTGGTAGATTCCTTGAGACTCTTCAGCTCCTCTGGCAATCACACAGAAGTCTCTTCGAGTCCTCTCGCAGAAACCATTAGTGGTTTCTAGAAGTTACACTGTGAACCTCCAAAGAATGCTTTAGCAACTGAATCGCCACTGATCAATTAATTGTGAAGAGAAATAGTAGCCCTTCAATCATATTCCTGAATAACCTGCATCATTGGATCATAAATGATGGGTCTCACACTTATTTCACCATTTCACAATTCGTCCTTTCGGCATCCATGTGGTGAGGCATCTCAACTCTCCAGGTCGTGATCTCTGAAATGGAGATTAGCTTCGTGCTACCTCCTCCCTTGAGCCTTCGTCGATGTGACCATGGGTTATGACCAAGGGCCAATTCTGAACATGTATTTCACATTTCGCATTTCGAGGATTCTGTGATGATTCGTCTCGACTCTCCATGTCCCAAACTCCAAAATGGAGCTTGTCTCTTCAAGCTCTTCTCTATAGCTCTTCGATGATGTGACCACCAGCGGTGACCATAGCCTTATTCAAAAATTCATTTCGGAGTTTCATCATTTCAACATTCTTGTTGCAAAGTGTTTTAACACTCCAACTCCCGGTATCTGAAACCAACACCAAAAGGTGTGTTTCGCATTTCGGCATTTCGACATTCCGACATTCCTTGTGATGAAGTGTTTTGATGCTCCATCTCCCGGTATCCGAAATCTACACAAAAAGGTGTTTCGGTGTTTTTCATTTCATGACTTCGAGACTCCTGTGATGAAGAGTCTCGACTCTTGACTCCTCCAACTCCCGGTATCTGAAACTCTGGTTGATGTGCTTGTTTCAGGATTTTTGGCATTTTGTATTTTGACACTTCGAGACTCCTGTGTTGAAGAGTCTCGACTCTTGACTCCTCCAACTCCTGGTACCCAAACCTCCAGTCGATGTGCCTGTTTTAGGTTTTTAGAGTTTCACATTTTGCGATTTTGGGACTCCTAATGATGAAGAGTCTCAACTCTTCCAACTCTCGGTATCTGAAACTGTCCTCCTTCCTTCGGGATTTTGTAATCCTGCTTCACCTTTCTCTTTAAAGAATGTGCAGGTTCTCCTGGATCCAATGCCGGTCAGACCTTAGGCTCATATTTGACGTTCATCGGGAATTCTCAATGGGATCCAAAGATCACCGTCGCTTCTCCTCCCGGGCTTACACATCCTCCTAACTTGGAATAATTTCTAAGTGTCAAAGGCCTCGACCTTTGATCCATCTAAGATCCTGCGTATGCTATCTCTCTTGATCTTTGGCAATGAGTTAACATCATCCCTGGTGCACACCTACGCACTGCATGCGACTCTTAACTAATCCTCCTGAGCTTACGTTGTCCCTGTTTTTCCATTGCTGCATACTCTAATCTTGACATCAATGACAAGCACACCTGCCTGTAAACATGCCAACAATCTCCCCCTTTGTCATTGATGGAAACCCTGAATGACTACACTAATATATTTGGACCTCCAACTATAGAATTCAGTCCAGACCAGTCCTTTTCTCCCCCTTTGACATCAATGTCAAAGAAAACATGCTCCCTCTAAGCTGTTGCAGTATTTTTAGGAGGTATCAGATATTCAATCAATACAAAACTTCACCTAATAGGATGGACTCTCTTAGGTGTGAGATGGGATGACACCCAACTTCTATCGGAGATATTCAAATGGTGTCTTGGGTAGGGGTTTAGTAAAGATGTCTGCAATTTGTTCTGTGGTTGGAATGTAATGGACCTGAACAATCTGATTGGTGACCTTCTCTCTCAGAAAATGGTATTTTATGGGAATATGCTTGGTCTTGGAGTGGAATACAGGATTCTTGGACACACTGATGGCACTAGAGTTATCACAATGAATTGGGATTGGTGCAGCATATTTTACTTCCAATTCTGCAAGTGTCTGAATCATCCATAATACCTGAATGCAATAGGTAGCAACAACAATGTACTCTTCCTCTGTAGTTGATAAAGAAATGGAACCTTGATTTTTACTCAACCATTCTACTAGAGAATCTCCTAAGAAGAACACACCTCCACTCGTGTTTTTCCTTTCATCCATGCAGTTAGCCCAATCAACATCTGAGTAGACTAATAATTGAAAATTCTGATTCTTAGGATACTGTAGACCATAGTTCATTGTTTCTTTCAAATATCTGAATATCCTTTTAACAGCTAGCAAATGACTCTGTTTTGGTGCATACCGATATCTTCCTACCATCCCAACAACATGCATTATGTATGGATGAGATGTTGTGATGTACAATAGACTGCCTATCATTGACCTATATGAACTTTGATCAACATCAAGTGAGTCATCATCCTTGCTTAATTTGCATCCAGTAACCATAGGTGTGCCAACCGGTTTAGAATCTTCCATTTGAAACCTTTTCAACATTTCTCTTAGATATTTTTCTTGAGAAATGAACATCCCTTCAGACATCTGAGTAATTTGCAAACCAAGAAAAAATGACAGCTCACCTATCATAGACATTTCAAACTCAGACTCCATGGCAGAAGAAAACCATTATGCCAATGAATCCTTATTACATATGAAGATGATGTCATCTACATAGACCAACACGATGAGCAAATCATTATCCTCTGTTTTGATATATATACTGTTGTCAATTGTTCCTCTCCTGAACCCTTTGTCTTTGAGATACGTATCCAGTCTTTGATACCAGGCATGAGTGGCTTGTTTTGACCCATATAAGTATTTCTTCAGTTTGCATACTAAGTGAGGGTTATCAGACGGCTTGAAACCCTTTGGTTGTTCCATATAGACTTCTTCATTTAAATCTCCATTTAGAAAAGATGACTTGACATCCATTTGATAGACTTTAAACCTTTTATGACAAGCATAGGAAAGAAATATTCTGATAGCTTCTAATCTTGCTACAGGCGCAAATGTTTCATCAAAATCCAATCCATCTATTTGAGCATAGCCTTTACATACCAATCTTTCTTTGTTCTTGACAACTTGTCCATGCTCATTCAACTTATTCTTAAAGATCCATTTGGAACCAATGATATTTTTACCTTCAGGTCTATGAACCATCTCCCACGTATTATTTTTCTCAATATAATCAAGTTCATCATTCATTACTTTAACCCAATGGTCATCTTTGCTAGCTTCATTAAAATTCTTGGGTTCCAGCATGGATGTGAAAGCTATATGTGATTGTTCGATGTTTTTGATTATCTTTGTCCTAGTTTGTACACCTTTGTCTTTTTCACCAATTATTTGACTTGCAGGATGATTCTTTTGAGTGATTCTGGAGGAGGAGTTTGATGTTGTCTATTGATTTGAGTCTATCTGAGTATCTGTGTCTTCATCTGATTCAGAGTCTTCATTTTCTGATTCTTGGACCTGTTCATCTTCAGCTTCAACTATGTCCTTTGTAGAAGACTCATTTTTGTACACCTCTCTTGCTGGGATTCCTTCATCAACTTTTACATCAATACAGTCAACCATTTTATGTAGCCTCTTATTATAGCATCATTATCCTTTACTGTTTGTATCATACCCTAAGAAGATACCTTCATCATCCCTGTCATCATATTTGCCAAGGTTCTCATCATTATTATTTATGTAACATTTACTCCCAAAGACTTTGAAGTGTTTGATTGAAGCAAGTCTCCCATACCACAGTTCATAAGGTGTCTTGTCACTTTGTGGTCTGAGGTGGGCTTTGTTAAGAACATGGATTGTTGTGTGTATTGCTTCTACCCAGTAGGTTTGACCAATGTTCTTTTCATTCATCATTGACCTGGCCATTTGTCGCACTGTTCTGTTTTGCCTCTCAACTACTCCATTTTGTTGTGGAGTTCTTGGGATTCTGTATTCTCTTTTGATCCCATGCTTATCACAGAATTCCTTGAAATCACTTGACATAAATTATCCTCCTCTATCTGATCTTACTACCTTTAGCCTCTTGCCTGTTTGATTCTCAATCAAAGCCTTAAATTTTTTAAACTTCTCAAATGCTTCAGCTTTTTCCTTGAGAAAGGAAACCCAAGTAATTATGGAGTAATCATCAATAATCAACATGAAGTAGTTTTCCTTCCCTGTGCCTTCCTGTCTTGATGGTCCACATAAATCGATATGAACTTTTTGGAGTGGTTTCTCTGTTGAAGTAAATCTCTTGGACTTAAAATGTGTCCTCGTTAGCTTTCCTACTTGGAAGGGTTTACACATAGAATCTTGGGGCTTTGATATTCTTGGAAGATCTTTTATTGCCTCAAGATTTTTGAGCTTGATTAAGTGGTCAAAGTTTAGATGTCCAAGTCTCCTATGCCATAACCATCTTTCATCATGTTTTCTTATATGAAACTATTCTCTATCTTCTTTCAACACATATACATTATTTTATGTCCTTGTGCCTTTGGCCACCACTTGTCCTGAGTTTATAGACTTTATCTTGTAGTCCTTGGATGTGAACACCAATTCACATCCTCTGTCACACATTTGACTTACACTGAGCAGATTATGTTTTAGCCCATCTACAAGAAAAACATCTTGGGCTTTTCCGTTTCCATTACTTAAACTCACCATCTCTTTACCCTTTATTTTACCTGGAGCATCATTTCCAAAGGTTACATTTCTTGATTTGCTTTCACCTGGAGATAGAAACTTACCTTTGTCTCCCATCATATGTTTGGAGAATCCACTATCTATATACCAAGGGTTCGTTTGTCTTTGAGATGAAAACACTAATCCACACTTGTCACCTTCTTTCTTCTTCCAAACCTTGACATTTTCAGTAGGGGAATTCAAATCTGATTCATAGTTCCTTAAGTGACAGTAAACAAATTTATGTCTATAGTTATGACAGATGTAACATTCTAGTTCATCAAATAAAGGATCATAATGATTGTTATGCTTAACCTGTGTCCTTTTCCCATCCATCAAGTGATTTGTAGTCTGTGGTAGTTTGTTACTTGGTTGTCTCATTCTTTGTTGTGGCAGATATCTATACCTTGAATGTCTTGATTTCTCATAATTTAATTTTAAAGAATAGTTTACAGCTTTATGACCAAAGTTAGAGCAAAAGAAAGAACATCCATAGAAAAAACATTGGTACCTGGAAAAATTATGTCTTCTTTGAGGGGGTCGATTTCTTCCATGTCGATAATTTCTCTGATCTACAGATTCAGTTCTGGTACTTTTTATTTCATTCCTTCTTAGTGGCTGATTTTCTTTCTTTGTTTCTGTAGAGTGATTGTTTTCAATGTTCTTTGTTTCTTGGTTGACCACTACTTGATCCCTCTTCATAAGCCAAACCAATTTTCAGATTTGGATTCCTTTGTTGATTCATAATGGTGGCTAATCCTTCTGAGGCTTTGATACTTGACATATTCTGATGATACAAGGCTTGAAACCTCTCCAACTCTTTTCTAGTTTTCACTACTTCTTCTTCCAGAGCTTTACATCTTGCCTTCTTTTCTGATAACTGTTGTTTCAGAATGTCCTTGATTTTCTTTGCCTCTTCTAATTCCAATTTTAGCAGGGCAAAGTCTTCATCATGCTATTTACTGTCTTTCTCGAACTGTATCAGCAATTGTTTTTTCTTTCTGTTCTAAATTCTAAGTCTATCAATCTCTTCTAGTGCACTGATCAACTCTCCTTCCATATCAACCACAACTTCTTCTTCATTAGCCTCACTTCCTGTGCTTTTATTATCATAGTCCTCTTTGGCTATAAGTATGAATTCATTTAGTTTATCTTCAATAGAGGAGTCATTGTCTTCATCATCTAAAGGATCATCATCATTGTTTACACAAAGACTTTTCTTCTTAAAATTATTCTATTTAAAGAAATTTTTGTGTTTGTGCTTCTCCTCATCATCACATGTCTGATCATTTCTTTTGTGAGGACATTTATTTGAAAAATGACCTATCTTGCCACAGTTAAAACATTTGAAAGGCAGTTTACCTTTGTATTTACCTGATCCCTTCTTCAGTCTCTTCACGAATTTTTCTTCAATTTCATCAGGCTCAGAATCCTCATTCTTGTCTACCTTAAATGATGCTTCTCTGGAGGTCGATTTATCTTTAACTATTCTCATTTCATATGCATTCAATGTTCCTAGAATTTGATCAAACTCCAAGGTTTTTAGATCATTAATTTCTTCTATAGCAGAGACCTTCAGGTTGAACCTATCTGGTAGAGATCTCAAAATTTTATGGACTAAAGAAGGTTCCTCAATTTTTTCACCAAGTGATTTCATTGCATTTACCAGTTCTTCAACTCTCAAAAATTATTTTCCAACAGTTTCGTCTTCTTTCATCTTTAGCTGTTCAAACTGTACTCTGTAGGTTTGAAGCTTGGTGTCCTTTACCTTCTCATTAACTTCATAACTACTAATGAGTTTGTCCCACATTTCTTTGGCAGTTCCTAGGTGCATAACTTTTATGAATTTTTCTTCTGCAAGCCCACTCAAGATAGTATTCATAGCCTTAGCGTTGAAGCTAAATTCTAGCTTGTCATCCTTATTAGCTAGTACAACTGGCTTTACATAACCAATATCTACCACATCCCAGACATCTGCACCTAAAGCCATT
>JZKD02S2178210.1:2014895-2026864 GCA_000966675.3 Picea glauca | reverse complement strand
CCTTATTGGTTGAATTTCCTTCATGGCTTGACATGTTTAAGATCTAGGATTTACCCTGAGATAAAAGGGGCCGGCTATGATACCAATTGTTGGACAACTAAGAGGGGGTGTGAATCAGTTGTTACCGAGCTTAAACAATTATGTTTATTTTAAACTCTTTGCAGAGCACTGAATGAAAATCACAATAATGCAGGGAAGTAAGCAATAGAACATTCAACATCAATCACACATATGAATTATACAGAGACAGATATTTCCTAAGGAAACCAGTAAAGGGTAAAAACCTCTTCTTATTTATATGATAAGTAATATTTACATTTTGTACATTATCATACTTATGAGCACCAACTCATAATGAGGCTACAACCTCTGTTTTGCAAGCTTCAACTTGCTGAGAGCACCAACTCTCTGTTTTCTCTAGCACCTACTAGAAGGAAGCACCAACTCCCTGGTTTCTCTAGCACCCACTAGAAGGAAGCACCAACTCCGTAAGTGTTCCAGCAACAACTAGATGGAAGCAACAACTTCTAGTCACACAGGTACCAACCTGTATAACAGAGAACAACAGTTCTTCCTTGCACCATCCTGCCACCCTGGTTTCTTTGGATGCAACCATATGGAAGCTATAACTCCCTATGTTCAAGTACCCACTTGAACCTCAGAGGACAACAGTCCTCCCTAGTACCTCTCGACCACCCTGAAATGTAAATTTTTCTATATATAAATTTATCATAGTGATACAATATTTATCATTGGCTCACCAGGCTTATAATTGTTCTGCTATGCTACTCTGCTCTCCTGTATCAGTGTCTCTCTGTCTGCATCTTCTTGTGATTTCCAATCTTCTATTTTTCTCTACAAGAGCACCTCAGCCTTCCTTTAGTGTCTCACTATCTTGCTACACACATGCCTTGCACTTTCTGTGCTTCTGCCTTTTATGCTCTGTGCACCATGTCCATTCAATGCACCATTCCTCTTCTCTATATTTCAGATGCTACACACTCCTCCTTCTACACTCTTGAATCCCTCTCAACAACAACAACCATCTCTTCTTTCTTTTGCCTTCTTATAGTCTCTGTACACCTTGTGCATTCCCTATGCGCAATGCTTCTGCATGCTCTTAATGTTGAGTGCTCTGCCTATTCATCATTGCAACTCTTCAGCTTCTCTAGTTGCTAAACCCATGTGTCCATCATCACTGGGTGTTATGTTGAGATTCCTTAGCCTCTCCAACAGTCGAGACTCTTTGTCTTCTTTGTCACAGTCAAGCTCATCCTCTCTGTTGCAGTTACATGCTTCAATGCTCATCCATCTATCAATTGCCTCTATGAATAGTCTTCATTCCACTGGAAGATTCCTTAAGACTCTTCAGCTCCTCTGGAAATCACACAGAAGCCTCTTCGAGTTCTCTGGCAGAAACCATCAGTGGTTTCTAGCAGTTACACTGTGAACCTCCAAAGACAACTTTAGCAAATGAATCACCACCGATCGATTAACTGTGAAGAGAAATAGTATCCCTTCAATCATATTCCTGAATAACCTGCACAGTTGGATCATAAATGATGGGTCTCATGCTTATTTCACCATTTCACAATTCGGCCTTTCGGCATCCATGCGGTGAGGCATCTCGATTCTCCAAGTCGCAATCTCCGAAATGGAGATTAGCTTCGTGCTACCTCCTCCCTTGAGCCTTCTTTGATGTGACCATGGGTTATGACCAAGGGCCAATTCTGAACATGTATTTTGCATTTCGTATTTCGGCGATTCTGTGATGAGTCGTCTCGACTCTCCATGTCCCAAACTCCGAAATGGAGCTTCTCTCTTTGAGCTCTTCTCTACATCTCTTCGATGATGTGACTTCCGGCGGTGACCATAGCCTTATTCGAAAATGCATTTTGGCATTTCATCATTTTGGAATTCTTGTTGCAAAGTGTTTCGACACTCCAACTCCCGGTATCCGAAACCAACACCAAAAGGTGTTTTTCACATTTCAACATTTCAGCATTCCGGCATTCCTTGTGATGAAGTGTTTTGACGCTCCATCTCCTGGTATCCGAAATCTACACAAAAAGGTGTTTCGGAATTTCGCATTTCACGACTTCGAGACTCCTATGATGAAGAGTCTTGACTCTTGACTCCTCCAACTCCCGGTATCCAAAACTCTGGTTGATGTGCCTGTTTTAGGATTTTCGGTGTTTTTCATTTCAGCACTTCGAGACTCTTGTGTTGAAGAGTATCGACTCTTGACTCCTCCGACTCCCGATATCCGAACCTCCGGTCGATGTGCCTATTTCAGGTTTTTGAGGTTTCGCATTTCACGATTTCGGGACTCCTGATGATGAAGAGTCTCGAATCTTCAAACTCTCTGTATCTGAAACTGTCCTCTTGCCTTCGGGATTTCGTAACCCCACTTCACCTTTCTCTTTAAAGAATGTGTAGGTTCTCTTGGATCCAATGTCGATCAGACCTTGGGCTCAGATCTGATGTTCATCGAGAATTCTCAATGGGATCCAAAGATCATTGTCACTTCTCCTCCCGGGCTTACACATCCTCCTAACTTGGAATAATTTCTAAGTGTCAAAGGCCTCAACCTTTGATCCGTCTAAGATCCTAAGTATACTATCTCTCTTGAGCTTTGGCCATGATTTAACCTCGTCCTTGGTGCACACCTATGAACTGCATGTGACTCTGTGCTAATCCTCCTGAGCTTACATTGTCCTTTTTTTCCCATCACTGCATACTCTGATCTTGCCATCAATGACAAGCACATCTTCTTGTAAACATGCCAACAATAAATTCTTCTCATTTATGATAGGATCCTTTGTAAACAACTTATAAATACTTCCCATTTCGAAGAATTATGGGTTGGGACCTGTTATGTAAGATAGGATCAATATTGTAATGTAGCTCACAGAGCCTCCTTTGATCAATTTTCAGTAATACAGTTGTAACTATAGGATTCTCATGTCACTTAATTTGGTGAAGTGCATTTGTCTTTGTATATGTGTTTTCATTGTTTTTCAGCTATTATCCATAACTTCTGAATTATTCAATAGAATATTAGGAGCATAATTTGTTTAAATGTACACTCTGCCTCTGGATGTGAATAATTTCTATGTTTTCTACTGGAAGGTCAGTCCCATAATTCTTAATTTCTTTGGCACAATCCTATCTTCTCAACTTTTATTTCACATCACTCAACTATCTTAATAATCCAACAAAGTGCATATCCTTCCCTTCAAGGTTTCCTGTAGAAACAACCTTGATTGAACTAAGGTAGTGACTCCATTTCCCAATGGCCCATCTTCCATGTTCCAACCCACAATTCAAAAAACCAAACCCTGTACTATAATAACTAGCCTAAACTTCCCAACCAACAAAGCTAAATCTTATAGAGAGATCCCTCCCTGAGTCTAAGAGGGATAGATCCTCGATTCCAAAGTGGTTTTGTAGTTACATCTGTCAACTTCTTCCCCATCCTGAGAAATTACAGAGTGCTAACATAGTGACGACCATATTGGGGAATGAACATTTCATATTCCTCAGATAATCATATCAATTTACAGATCTGATTATTGGTGCTGGACAATGATTAGACATAAGAAGACTGAATCATCTACCCAATGACTCCAATCGACTTCAACTCAAATACTCCACTAGAGGAAGAACTTGAAACATGACAAGACAATCTGAAAAAATCAGATATGGAAGTTGGAGTTTTATCCAAGACATAATAGGATTTATTTTTAATTATTTCTTCTCTTTTCCTGATCCTAGTCAAGACCATATTTCTGATACTTATGATAATCACATTCATCCTGATGAGCCTCAAAATATTAAGTCTAATCTTATAGTTCCTATACATACTCTTGCACCTGTTAAAATTCCAGATAGATACAAGCCTCTTGTCTTACCCCCTACACTTCATGATTTCCCTGCAAATTATCACAAATACCTTCCTAGGTGTTGACGGGCGAAATTGACCGCTCGTCAACTGGAGGGGTGGATCTGGTCCGGGGTTGTCTAAATAATGCAAGTCGTTTGGAATAATCCACTCCGACGGGTTTAGTGGCTCCGTTAGCCGATCTAAGTCCTAGGAAAACGAAAGAAAAAGTAAGCTAAAGAAACTAATCTAAGTGAAAAACAACTTCGACAAACTATATACAAATCTAATATATAAATACAATTTACTAACTAATATAAAACAATAATTCTACTTATTAAATGTTCAGTTATCAATACAAATAAATCTTGATTATATATACAATATTTACAAAATACAAATTTTGATCGAAATTTGCAAAATCCTTTGTGAATGGTCTTATGACAGCGAAGCTATTATTTTTTATTTTTATATATTTTATAAAACAGAAATAAAATGACAACTATCTAAGCTAAGCAATAACATAACAGTCCTAACTGTAAATATGAACTATAGAGATAAACAGTGAGGCGCGTTCAGATTACAAGAAATTTATATATTAACTAAACTAATTAAATAGCACTAATAGACTGACCTGTAGAAGTGCTTCCTATTTGTCCTATTCACATTACTCAATTTAGCTGATTGATGGGAGAAACCCGCACTAGATTTTCCACAAGCTTCTTGTAAACAGGAAGCAACAATGCTCTTTGAATACAAATAAAAGAACAAACAAGAAATAACACAACAACAATCTTATAGTTTACAGATCATCACATTTAGATAAATCTCAGTGCGAAGATTTTTACATAATCGTTCATTTAACAAAAAAGATAAACCTTCTATTCATTAAATTCAAACAGAGTAATTGTTGTGAGTAAAATGAGATACATCAAATATGGACATAATTTAAATCATAACGTATCAACTTGTAACAAATCTTGATATCTAAAGTAGTCAATAATTTGATTACAAATTGTTATGCACAAAACTTGAACAAAAGTAAGATAAATTGAAAGCTAAAGCTGTTACAAAAAATCCGCTTCTATTCAAGTCTATATAATCATAATTCCATAGTCTCTGTTCTCCCAACAGCGATGGGTTGTTTACAAAAAATAACAAGTATATAAAGGCCACAGGGTGAAACATTCCCTTTGGAAATCATCAAAACTGTTTGCAAAAGATATGGGAACAATTTCCCAAATCTCTATTTTTGCCTAAGACTAACAACCTAAACCAAAACTATGTAACAAAAAACATGTTCTAAACTACCACAGCAGATCCAATACCCATTGAAATTTGTGTGTACCTGTAGATGCGCAAGAGTAAACAATTTTAGATAGTGTTTTAATTGTAAAATCAACAAAAATCCAAATTTTATGACTAGCTACAGAATCTCACGATTCTGTAGTTGGTCATATTTACAAACAAAATCATTTTAGATTAATCCAAAAGGTAACAAGAATGTATGTAGTCAATCAAACATAGCCTTTATTACCAATTAAAAAAAAGAAAATCATTCTTGGTAAAACAAACCAAATCTTTTATGCCAATTCAAAACAAACGAAATTGCATTGAATTAATCGAATGATAACAGGAACATATGCAATCTGTCAAACAACTCTTTTATTACTAATTCAAAACAGACAGAATCATTTTTGCATCAAAAACAACAAAATCATATTATGCTAATTCAAGAACAACAAAATCGTATTAAATTGATTCAATCAAAACAGAACTATATACGATTTAACAAACAAATCAATGCAAACACAATAGTTTATGCTAATTCAAAACGAAATCATTCTTTCTAATTCAAAATAAACAGAATCGTTTTAAAAACATTGTTGAAATATCATACCTTGGCTGTAGAGATATGATTTGGTCAGGCTAACTTTGAATTGACAATGGCAGTGGCTGCCTCAACATTTTTGAACACGATAGAACTCGTGGTCTTTTACCTCTTATCGTTGGCTTGCAGTCTATCATTTTCCTTAGACAACACAGTCACTCGGTCCTCCAAGGACTTAATTTTGGATTGCAACAAAGGTACATCTGTGTAGTATCGTTCGAGCCAAGAGTTACATTGAGTGCACTGTTGTTGATCAGGCCGAGTCATTACAGGTGAAGCATCCTTTAAATTACCAGGGATTCCACTGTCAAACTTGATCCCTGGGAAGTTAGGGTCATCCTTAAGGCATGGTGGGAGGTTGGAAACGTAGTCATAGGGTTCAACAGAACAGAGGCCGTGTGAGTATGGGTACTCCTCGGTAAAAAATTGCTCAATCTCAGAATCTAAGTCTTCACTCAAAACTATTGGGCTCTGGTCTGTATTTTGTTTGGGCTTGTTACAAGCACACCTAGATACCCATCATGCAACTTTCTTACCTTTGTTGTTGACATTTGTATTACCCTTGCCTTTCTTTCTTGTAGGCCTCTTAACAGTCTTAGCATTGTATTTTGAACATGGGTCATGCAGGGTGTCGGGTAGATCAACATTGGGGTAGGTCGAGGGTTTGACAGCAGGTAAGAGTGTAGGAGGTGGCACGATAGGCCCGACAAGGGTTTCAGTGACCATGGTCTTGTCCACCTGATCACATTTAGGAGTGGCAAAGCCATTCCTTAATAAGAAAGCTTGCCAACAATCACCACTCAGCCTCAAATGATGAACAATAATGATTTTGATCAAACAGTGATGGAAGATGCTGGAGTCAGGCTTCTCCCGCTTAAATCATTTAGCCATTTTATACAGACTGCGTAGGATGTAGTGAGGCATATTTAAAGGGAAATCTATGAAATTCATAAGCAACTGGAGATGGTAAAGAAACACTAAACCATATCTACCTTCGCAAGTAGCAAATTGCTTAATAATGGCCAATAAATCATGCCATTGAGACTTAAGGGCCGTGAATGGCATACCTTTATCACAACTGATAATTTTTCTTGAGGTAAAAAGGAGCGGCCATGGCACTTCATCCACCTTTGAATTCTTATACTACCTATGCCCTTTAGCTGGAAAACCCGTAGCTGAGCTGAGGAATTCCTCATTCAATTCAAGTTGGATATCCCCAACTTTGGCCCTGCATCCATCGAATGTGAGGGAAAACTGTTGAGCGACCGCGACGTTGAAACCATCAAATTTTTGGATGAACACTAACCATCCATTACTCTCCAGGTCCTCACGAGTGTTGTCAAATAATAACAATGTTTGGATGCCATTAGGTTCTATGCGCACTATAGGGGCCATAGCCGGGAGCACACGGTCAACAAGGTAATCGATGAGGGGCGTGGACGGGGTAGACACAGGATCAATTCCCACAGTTTTCTCAAAACTAGCAGAGGTAGCCCGAGGTGAAAGGAAAACATTAATGCTTATGCGTGCGAGGGTGGCAGAGTGAAATAAAACCATGCAAAACATTCATTTCGACATGTACAATCGACGATGCTTTGGTGATTCAAATCACTATTGGTGTGTGTCAAAAACAATGTAAACGAAATGCCAAACAAATAATCATTGAAAACCATGACAAGTCGATCCAAATATTTGAACAAACAATAGCATTTGTATGATTTAAAACAAAACAACATTTTGAATATAGCACCAAGGATTTGATCATAAAATGTATTCTTTCTATGAAACCATTGCACCAAGGATTTAATCAAAGACACCAAAAATCATTGCATGGCGAACCTAGAAATCGAAACCATATCAACAAAAATGCAAAGTGAATAAAGGTTTGGTGTTTTGACACATGTATGACGAATATCGAGTTAGAAGTGAAATGACCACATGAACAAGAGTATTCATAATAATCCAGTGACAATTTTAATGCCATCGACATGACTTGCGACTCGAGGTTTTCACGCTTGCAGTCGTGAAAATGAAAACAAAAGGCAGGTGTGTGAATGCGCAAGATAATAGTGTCGTTTTGTTTTAAAGATTTGCAACGAGTATTGAGGGTTCAAAAACCCTTGTGTAGGCAGCTTGTAAGGAAAAGATAAAAATGCAAAATGGCTGCCAACAATGGTGGCACACTAGTAGAAGCAGTTATATCTGCCAAAAGAACAAATCCAGATTATCATAATGAGAATAATTCTATTTTAAAAACAACCAGAAAATTGTTTAAACATCATCATTAATCAAATATTCTATTTCTTAAAAGATGAAAACTGATAATAGTCTTAAGACAATGGATTCATGATATTAAAGATAAATCTCCAATACTGTTGACAGAGCCACTGCTACCAGCAGACATCCATAGCCTCGACAGGGTTGCCATTTAACCCACTCTGACATTCGTATCCTACCAAGAAGTTCCAGATCAGAATAAAGGACATTTCAAGGTCAAGAGATTCCATATTTGTAAATTTTCATATACCCGACATTGCTTTGCTGCCAGCGGGCCTGTTCAGTACCCTGACAAAGTTGTCTTGGCGTCATGCACGCATTTACCCGCTGCGAGCAGACCTGTTCAACATCCCGGCGGGCTTACAAGAACTTCCCACAGCTCTTTTATGATTTATTTAATTTTTAAAGATATATAATTGAGCAGGGTGACGCTGAAAATTATAATATTTTGGACATATTTTTACAGACCTTGAAAGAATTTTTTAGGTTGTCCTTCATTAAAATTCAGAAATGGTTTGTTTACAAAACTGACCTTCGAAAGCAGGGAGACATCTTCTGAGTTATTCCCTTAAGGAACAAGGACAGCGTAAGAAGATAATGGATGATCATGATAGGCTTTACTTACAGATTGAAATCAATAAACTTCTTTCAAACAACAGTCTTTGCTATAAATTTCAGAAGTATGTTATAATTTATGTTTAGACAATTTTTCAATAGTCATTTCAGAGAAAGAATTTTCTGTTTTCTTTGTATGAACAGTTCAAAATGAAGGCATGTTTATTTCCAAAAGAAAAAACTGATAAGGGTAAGGGAAAAATCAAAACCAAAACAACAAAAGAAAAGAAAACAAAAGAAAAATATTTACACAGTATACACAGGGTTGTCATCAAGCGAAATATCGTTTCAGAGCTTGGCCATTCACCAGATAGGTGTCTAGTTGTCCCTCTAGATTCTGTAATCGGAAAGAGCTGGGACCCAATTTCTCAGCAATTACAAACGATCCTAGCCATAAGTTATGAAACTTCGTATGCTCTCCCTTTCCCTCATGCGGTTTGTCCCATTTCAAGACAAGGTCACCTACTTCGAAGTTTCTATCAGAGGCAGAGTTGGAATCAAACCATCTTTTGACCACTAGTTGATGTTGATCTAACTTACGTTTTTCTTGAGCTCTTACCTCTTCTAGTTTTATTAAAGCGTTAATTCGATTCTCCAAAGGGGGAAATCTTCTTCTTGTATTTTTTGTGATAACTGTAGTGAGGGAAGAAGAATATGTGGTGGCAGAATTGCTTCCCTTCCATATACGAGAAGGAAGGGAGAGTTACCCACAACAGTTTTTGGTGTTACTCTATCAGCCCAGATTGTGTTTAACAGTGCATTATGCCAATTTTTTTGATTTTCAGATATCGTTCTCTTGATAATTTTAATCAGATTCTTATTAGTTGATTCTGCCAATCCATTGCCCTGGGGGTAATAGCTGGCCGAATACTTCAATTTAATTCCTTTTTCTAGAGCGAACTTGCTCATCTCAGGAGATGAAAAATAAGAAGCGTTATCGAATACTAAACAGTCAGGGATACCAAAACGAGTAATAATATTTGAATTTTAAAAGGTAATTACCTGACTAGTATTTACTGTTCTTAATGCAGCAGCTTCAGACCACCTGATGAAGTAATCTGTGGTTGTTATGATAAACATATGCTTCTGTGAGGATGGCAGATTGATTGGACCTATAATATCAAGACCCCACTGTTGAAAAGGGGAGTCTACTAAAACAGACTGCAAAGGAAAGATTGGTTTATGTATCCACCCAGATACTTTTTGACAAATAATACACTTGCAACACAAGGCATGAGCATCTCTAAAAATTGTAGGCTAGTAATAACCTGCTCTTAGAACTTTATGGGTGGTGGTATCCCCACCAAAATGCCCACCAGCTTCTCCTACGTGTAATTCTAGTAAGACCTTTTCTGCTTCATCTTTCTCAAGACAACGCATTAGTACTCCATCAAAATTTTGACGAAGCAAAATACCATTAATCAACTTAAAGGAGGTAGATTTTAGTCTTAACTCTCTTCTTTTAGTGGGATCCGGGTGACGGGGGGTTGACCCATATTCAAGATAGAATTTTATATCATCGTACCAGGGACTGACAAAGTTTTGTGCACAACTGATTAAATTTTGATTGTGCTGTCCTGGGTTTGACATATCGTTTTCTTCTTGTTGTCTTGCTGCTGATTCAACAACTAACTTGCACAGCCCTTGGCCTCTCACTATTTGAGCTGGGGTGACTTCTATGTCATACTCTTGTAAGGAGGCAACCCAGTTCGCCCTCTTTTAACCTAGTTCTTTCTGCACTAACAGATTTCTCACAGCTGGGTAAGGGACAATAATTTTCATCCTAGATTTAAAAAGATAAGATCGGAAGTGCTTGATTTCTTTAAAAACAACATATTCTTGCTCATAAAAGGAAATTGGGACTTCATTGTTTTCAGCATTCTTCTGAGTTAGGACAACAGTGTAGGAGCGGTCATAAGCAAATGTGTAGAGCGTGAAGTCTTGCGAAAAGTTGGGGCTCATGAGAGAAGGAGCGTCTATTATGGCCTTTTTTATTGAATTAAAAGCTTGGTTTTCTAAGGGTACCCAATGATATTGCGCGTCTTTCTTAATTAAATTCTGTAAAGGTCTCACCATTTCAGAGAAACTAGGGACGAATCTCCTGACAAAGTTTATCTGGCCTAAGAAAGACTGCATAGACTTTTTGGATGAGGGAGGGGGAAGTTTTGAGATGACTTGGGTCCTTTCCAGGTCGATAATCATCTCTTTTCTTGACACAATAAATCCTAAGAGTTTACCTTTTTCTACTACGAAGATAGATTTTTTAGGATTCAAGGAAATGTCGTATTTACGACATCGCTGCAGAGCCACTCTTAAATGAGCTAGATGATCAATCTTGTTTTAGGAAAATATAGTAACATCATCTAGGTAAACTACGATAGATTGATTGATTAAGCCTCAGAAAGCGATATCCATCACTCTCTGGAAAGTGGCACTGGCATTAATGAGTCCAAAGGGAATTTTCCTATAAGCGTAGGTGCCCCATGGAGTGCGGAAGGTAGTTTTAAGCTAGTCTGGAGGAGACATCAGGACTTGGTTGTACCCTGAAAAACCATCCAATAAGGATAGTCTTTCAGAACCTGATACTTGTTGAAGGATCTGTTCCATGGGTGGGACAGGGTAGTTGTCTTTATCAGATGCTTGATTAAGGTTTCAGAAATCGACGCATAGTCAGATTTCCCCACTTTTCTTCCAGACAGGGACAAGGCTAGAAACCCATTGCGTGTGCCTAACTAGGAAAATTATCTTAGCATTCAGGAGTTTATTTAATTCTTTTTTGACGGTCGGTTCGAGCTTAGGGTGCATTTTCCTTAACTTTTGTTGAAACGGCAAGGTTTGGGGTTTCATAGGAATGATGTGCTGTATGATGTTAGGGTCGAAAATTTTAAGGTCGTCATACGTCCATGCAAAAACACCTTTGAATTCCTTAAAAAATTTAACGAATGCAGTTTTTTCTTGTTCAAAACACCCCACCCCTAAATTAATGCACTGTGGATTGTCATTAGTTCCCAAGTTTACTTTTTCATACGATAAAGAGGAACTATTTGTTTTACAGTTGACCGATTTTTTAAATTTGTCTTGAAGATCATAAAAAATTTCTAATCTAACTATAGATTTAGGGATCAAATTTACCATGTCCGATGATGATTCAGGAGATCTCGGATCTAGTATTACCATGAAATTGCACAGATTGTCATCATGAGTGCATTCATCAATCATTGCGCCTTGGAAATTTTCTTCCATATGCAGGAAGCTAATAATTTGTTGATCGTCATTGAAGACTCTCCAATTCGTGATGTTGTC
>JZKD02S2178210.1:1996028-2006859 GCA_000966675.3 Picea glauca | reverse complement strand
CAGAATTTATTTTCTTCTTGTTTTACACATATTTTTAAAAGAATATCTCGGATATATGGAGAGGAATTTCATAAAACCAAGAGAATGTTTTACTTAGAACAAATTGATATACAAAAACCTCCCCCAAATTTTACACAACTATCTCATATTGTGAGATTCAAAGACCCCTTTGAACCCTATTTTACATAATTTCGGAGGTAAAAAGTCAAAAGAAAATATGGCAAATGGATCAGATTCAAAGGCACAAATCAACCACAGATCCCATCAAAATAGTGCTAAATCTCTGAATGAATCTCAACAAACCTCTATGATTGTAATAGTTTGTTTATATTTTCATTAAACTAAATCTTGTTCATTTATGACAGGATCCTTTGTAAACAACTTATAAATATTTCCCATTTCGAAGGGACATGTTATGTAGGATAGAATCAATATTGTAAAGTAGCTCACAGAGCCTCCTTTGATCAAGTTTCATTAATACAGTTGTAATTATAGGATTCTCGTGTCACTTAAGTTGGTGAACTGCATATGTCTTTGTATATGTGTTTTCACTGTTTTTCAACTATTATCCATAACTTCTGAATTATTAAATAGAATATTAGGAGCATAATTTGTTTAAATGTACACTCTTCCTCTGGTTGCGAATAATTTATATTTTTTCTACTAGAAGGTCAATCCCATAATTCTTAATTTCTCTAGCACAATCCTATCTTCTCAACTTTTCTTTCACATCATTCAACAATCTTAAGAATCCAAAAAAGTGTCTATCCTTCCCTGTAAGGTTTCCTGTAGAAACTTCCTTGATTGAACTAATTCGGTGAATCCATTTCTCAATGGCCCATATTCCATGTTCCAACCAACAATTCAAAAAACCAAAGCTTGTACTATCATAACTAGCCTACAATTCCCATCCAACAAAGATAATTCTTATATATAAATCCCTCTCTAAGTCTAAGAGGGATAGATCCTGTATTCCAAAGTGCTTTTGTAGTTACCTCTGCCAACTTCTTCCTCAGCCTAAGAAATTACAGAGTACTAACAGATAATATTGTTGTCCTTGAGGAGCCCAAGTGGGCTTCAGGACACTTGGATAAGGTTGTCCAAAATATAATCCAGAAGGAATAAAATTTGGTACTCCTCCTTGTGGGTTAGGGTATGATGTCCCTCCTTAGGGTGCGCCCCAATAATATAAAGGGTTTCTAGAAAAAGGGGGTTGTCCCCCTACCATAGCTTGAGTGACAACTAGGGTTTGACCAATAAAAGGTGGTTTCCCCCCAGTCGATACGTGCAAGGGTGGTTGTCTCACAGGAGGGACCATCCCGCTAGATGATGGTTTCCCCCTAGTCAGTATTTTTCCCGTAGTGGATTGTGTGTGTATGGCATGGTTCTGCATTTAGTGACGTATAAGTTTTACAGCAGGATTATGTGGAACATAAGGAGCTATAGTTTGAAAATGTGGTGTGGTGGGAGTAACTGTCAAAGTTCCTTGTGTATGATTAGTCATTCTGAATCCAACATTACTTTGGATTTGTACTGACGTAGCAACAGAATTGACTACTTGTTCGATGGGATGATCAATAGTCTAGCCAGACAGTCCTACCTTAGCACCAACAGAGATAAGAGGGTCTATATCACATCTAGATGGAGTTCTCCATATAGAACAAATAGGTGTCTGTTGTGGTTTTACCATGTCAGCAGATCTTACAGGATTTGTGTATGCATCATTATAATCGTGTTGTGTGTTTTCCATCTGTGTCTTAGTGTCTGGCCTCGACTGTAAACGAGGACACTCTTCTTCTATGACAGTACTGAACGAGTCCAATTGAACAAGGAGTGGCTCGATAGGAACTTCTAACATAGGAGTAATATGAGGAATGGTATCCTCAACTATAACCAAAGTGCTTTCGGGATTTTCTAACAAAGGAGTAGCGATGCTCTTAACATCTGAGCAATTTTATACCTCTTCATGGTAAAACTATTCAGGTGAATTAGGAGGTAAGGATTCGTAGCCTTCCAGATTCGGCCCTTGCATACTACGTGATCTACAAAGAAATTTATCGTCTACCATATCAATCTTGAAAGACAATTAAGTAAACAAACAACACTCGCTAAAAATCTAGAAGAACCAGCCAACAAACAATACCTTTTCTCAATGACCGCACTAGTTGGTAATGAAATCCAACATTGCATGATCAAATTAAGAAGGGGATAGGATATGATTAGGTGGATCAGTTACGTTGGCAACCTAATTAACATACTTATGCCTTGGTGCAATCTTCCACACAATTATCATGGATTTACCCTCCAAGGAGCCTAGGTGAGTTTGACCAATGTCTGTTCCAGGTACAACGAAGAGTTCCCTTCACCATCACCTTGTGTGAGGACCCTAAATATTATGGCTACTAAGGAAACCAACTCACAGTCATCCTCTAGGTGGGTACAATTGACAGTACAGTCTGAACGTATGGGCAGGATAACAAGTCTGAAATCCTTCAAGATAATTGAGGACAAGTGAACTGGTAAAACTTTAGAGGACCCCGAACGGATTCAGAATTCATGAAGCACCGAGACAAATGCAGACAGTTGGACCTCAAGAAGAACCCCCAAAATACACTCTTACTACTACGAATGGTTAAACTTTGGAGGGATAATCTAAGTTTCTCTTTCGAACATGAACTCATGCATAACCCCTGTGTGAGAGAGGGATCCGAGCTATGCTTATATGAAAATTGGATTTTCTCTCCCTATCGCAAGCTGCTAATTTTTTCTTGAATTCTTTGGAGAGTTATACTCACAGCCTAATAAAAAGTGCTAATCCTAATGTAATGTTGGTGGAAGAATCTAAAAAGAAAAAGTTTCTAGATTGTTTTTTAATTAGCGTTGATTTTAGTGGTTTTTCTTTACACAGAGGTGAGTGAGAGTGAAACTAATGATGTTATGAATTGAATCGCAAAGAAGTAAACGAATGATAAGAAATTTTTTCTTTCTATGAAATTCTATGGACGGGAAGGAGACGAGTTTTCTTTCTTTCACTACCAAACACAAGAATGAAAAAATTTCATGCAATTTGTTTCCAAGAATCCATTCCAGTGCTAAATCATATAAAACTTGTTTCTGGTATCCAAAAACCAATCATAAAAAGTATCATTTTGCTTGAATATAAATGTGAATTGATTTGGTTCAATGCTTCTTATGGCAATAATAAAACAATTTGACTATTGTAGCTTTAGTCAATGGAAAGCAAGAATCACACAAACAAAAGGCACTCTCGCAATAGTCAAGAGGAGGCAAAAACAAACTAAAATTTCCAAAAAGAACACCAAAAACAAAAAAACACACTTAAGAAATTTATGGAAATATATGAATATTAGAGACCAAATTAAAATAGTAAAGAGATCGATGAGTTTCCTTGTAAAAATATTTGATCGATCACATGAACGAAAAAGTATCAAAATGAGCCAAAAATCTGAAGAAAAAGGGTGATTTTGTGACAAGGAAAGACAATAAAATCCAATCAAAGATCAAAAGTATTGAAAGAATCAAATTGAAGGCTTGACATAAGGCATAAATTGACAAAACAAGTTTTGAGTTAAAAGGAAATACCCAAAAATTACACCCAGTACAAAGGTAGTCAACAATTTTTCAAAATGAAGAAAAATTAGTGTTTTGGCTACACCAGCACCAAAGCGCTACAACGCTCCCTAAATCACTATAGGGGAGTGTCGATCAGGAAATCATCGCTTTGGTTGTAACTAGAGAGGGCACGGATTTCTGAGAAAGAAAAGGACCAAGCAAGAAAATGAAAAACTCAGGAAGTTTGATCAAGAGTCTCTGTGAGACAACTTCAATAATGAGAACAGATGTATAGAAGAGAAAAATACAGCAAGTAGGATCTGAATATGAGAAAAAGCTAAGACAAAACCAAGGAAAGAAACCAAAACTGAAAGCTTTGTTCCCTAGTGGAGTTGCCAATTTCTATTGTAGGAAAATTCTCCTGCGGATAGGTTAATATCCTCTTGGATCCTAGACCCCTATTACCAAGACAAAAAGATGCTAACATTGGACACTAACATTCCTTTAAATGTAGTTAAACTAGTCAAAGAGAAAAGATGAAGAAAGTATGATGTACCTTTTTCTGAAGCTTGTCCTCACCTAATCCAGGATGAACTTGATCTTCAAGGTCCCTAATTATATCTATAATCCAATAGACAATGAAGACAACATAGACTTGTTATTCTACCAAGATCAATTTAAACTAAATTTATCAATGAAAGACAAGTATATGCAACCATAGACAAACTTGAAGGAAATAGGCCAAGCATATATTAATGAGAACATAACAAGGCACTTAAAATCTGTAGACGCAGTTGCAGCAACTTCTCCAAGTACTCCTTGTCCAAGCCCTTGCTCGAAAGATCCACGATCAGAATGACAATACTTTTTGTTGATTCTATCTCTTCTTTTCACCATGAGAATGCCTCCTTTTATAGGCTTTGAGAAGCTCAAATACCTTATTTTATCTTTGGAATAAGCTGAGAATATGACTCCATCATTTGTGGCATCTCCCTTAGATACAACCTAAATATTGGATTCAAGCCAAACTAACTCAGATCATCTCTAGTTGTCTTTAGAGATTAGGGGGATTTATTCCCATGATTCTCTCAACCAATCGACGCTTACTCAAAATTGGAAACAGAGCATTGCAATGCTCATTGATAGATGGAAAGGGAGCACTAACACTCCCTGCATATAAGCATGGGAGTGCTGATCTTCCAAAAATTTGTTAAGATGACCATTTCTCAAGGAAAAATAATTTTCTTATCTTGTCAAATGATGTGGTTTCCCCTTCCAACATGTCTTAGAGGATGTATGAAGTGTTTTCACGGTGTCGTTTGCAATGCTGGATATGCATAACGAAAATGTGATATTTACGACACTTGCAAAAAAAGTGTGAAACTTGCAACACTATGACAATGATAATATGACATTATCGAAGTGAGGAATTTTTACGTGCAACAATTCCTCAATTTAAGTATCGGTTTTGTTTTTATGCCCAGTTGCAAATGGCATCCCAAACCATTTCAGGGACTCTTGGCCAATTCCACCTCAGGGCATAAAAAACTAATGGATTAACATTTTTTAGTTCTCTGAGATACTGCAAGATTGTTTAGGCATGGACTATATGACTAGTTTTTCCATCCACTCCCGAGACATGGTTTCATAAATTGGACCCCTAAATCCAAATGTTGCATTACTTCTTACTGAGAAAAACACTAGTTCTCAAAGTCGATGAAAAAAACAACTTTTGAGGGATTGGACCTGGGAGTGAGGTTTGATCTAGCTGAAATCTATGCCATCAATTAAATGGAGATGATGGTTCCTCAATATGAGTCTCTATTTTCATTATATTCCTAGTTGCAAGTCGCATCCCAAACCATTTCGGGGTCTCTTGGCCAATTCCTCGTCAGGGCATAAAATCCTAACAGAGCAACATTTTTTAGTTCCATGAGATGTTGCAATCTTGTTTAAGCATTCACTACATGACCACATTATCTATCAACTCTCGAGGGATGGTTTTATAAATTGGAACCCTTAATCCAAATGTTTCATTGCTTCAAACTAAGAAAAACGCTAGTTCTCAAAATCAATGAGTAAAGTAACTTATGAGGCATGGCACCCAAGAGTGAGGGGTGATCTAGTTAAAATCATATCCCAGTAATCCATCGAAGTCAATGATTACTCAATCTGAGTCTTGATTTTCATTTTATTCCCAATTGCAAGTCGCATCCCAAACCATTTCAGGGACTCTTTGCTAATTCCTCCTTGGGGCATAAAAACCTAACGGAGCAACATTTTTGAGTTTCGTGAGATGTTGCAAGATTGTTTAGTTATGGACTAGTTGAATACATCATACATATACTCCTGAGGCATGTTTTCATAAATTGGACCCCTAAATCGAAATGTTGCATTGCTTCTTATTGAGAAAAATCCTAGTTCTCCAAATCGATGAAAAAAACAACTTATGAGGCATGGTACCCAGGAGTGATAGGTGCTCTAGCTAAAATCCTATGCTAGGAATCCAATGGAGATGAAGGTTCCTCCATATGTGTCTTAGTTGCTTTTATATCCCTATTTGCAAGTCGCATCCCAAACCATTTCGAGGACTCTTTGCCAATTCCTCCTAAGGGCATAAAATCCTATCGAAGCAACATTTTTGAGTTCTATGAAATGTTGCAAGATTGTTTAGGCATGGAATAGGTGACCACATTATCTCTCCTCTCATGAGGTATGGTTTCATAAAATGGACCCCTTAATCCAAATGCTACATTGCTTCAAACTAATCAAAACACTAATTCTCAAAATCAATGAGTGAAGAAACTTCCGAGGAATGGCACTTGAGAGTGACAGGTTCTCTAGCTGAAATTATATCCCAGTAATCCATCGGAGTCGACGGTTTCTTAATTTGAGTCTTAGTTTGATTTTTATTCCTAGTTGCAAGTCGCATCCCAAACCATTTTATCGACTCTTGGCCAATTCCTCCTCACGGCATAAAAACCTAACAGAGCAACATTTTTGAGTTCTGTGAGATGTTGTAATGTTGTTTATGCATGGAATAGGTGACCGCATTATCCATCAGCTCTTGAGACATTTTTTCATAAATTAGACCCTTAAATCCAAATGTTGCATTGTTTCTTACTGAGAAAAACCCTAGTTCTCCAAATCGATGAAAATAACAACTTATGAGGCATGGGACCAGGGAGTGAGGGGCTCTCTAGCTGAAATCATATCTCAGGAATCCAATGGAGATGATGGTTCCTCCATATGAACTATAGTTTTCATTATATGTTGAGTTCCAAGTCGCATCCAAAATCATTTCGGGGACTCTTGGCCAATTCCTCCTCAAGGAATAAAAACCTAACAGAGTTGCATTTTTTATTTTCATGACATGCTGCAAGATTGTTCAGGAATGGACTAGGTGACCACATTATCCATATTCTCTTGAGGGAAGGTTTCATAAATTGGACCCCTTAATCCAAATGTTTCATTTCTTCAAACTGAGCAAAACACTAGTTCTCGAAATTAATGACTAAAGAAACTTCTGAGGCATGGCACCTAGGAGTGAGGGGTGCTCTAGATAAAAGGCATGAAAAGGAAAGGCATGACATAGCATGGAAAGGAAAGGCATGATATGTAAAGGAATGGTATGGAAAGACAAGGCATGGTAAGTGAATGCAAGGCATGGTATCGAGGGGCATGGCATGGAAATGAATACCATACAATAGCAAGGCATGGCATAGCATGAAATGGCAAGGAAAGGCATGGAATGTCATGGAAAGGCATGGCATGGCATGGGATGGCATGTAAATACATGATAAGGAAATGCATGGAAACGAAAGACATGGCATGTCATGGCAAGGTATGGCATGGTATGGAAAGACAAGGCCAAGCATTGCAAGGCCTGGTATGGAGGGGCATGGCATGGGAAGGAATACCATATGATAGCAATACATGGAATGGAAAGGAAATTCATGTCATGGAAAGTCAAGGCTTGGCATTTCATTGCAAGGAAAGGCATAGAAAGGCAAGGCATGCAAAGAAAAGGCATGGCATGGAATGGCAAGGAAAGGTAATGCATGGCATGGAAAGACAAGGCAATGCAAGGTATGGCATGTCAAGGCATGTAAAGGAAAGACGTGACATGGAATGGAATTGAAAGGAAATGCATGATATGGAAATTCAAGTTATGGAAAGACAAGGCATGGCAAGAGAATTCCAGGCATGGTATGGAGAGGCATGGAAAGGAAAGGAATACCATATGATAGCAAGGTGCGGCATGGAATGGCATGGAACAACAAGGCATGGCATGGAATGGCAAGGAAAGGGATGGAAAGACAAAGCATGAAAAAGGAAAGGCATGGAATGGAATGGCAAGGAAAGAAAATGCATGGCATGATAAGGGAAAGAAATGCACACAATGACAAGGCAAGGGATGACATGGCAAAGCATGAAAAGTCAAGGCATGGCGAGGAAAGACATGGAAAGACAAGGCATGGAATGGAATGGTAAGGAAAGGAAATGCATGGAAAGGAAAGGAAATGCAAGGCATGGAACTACAAGGCATGCAAAGGAAAGGCATGGCAAGACATGGAATGGCAAGGCAAGACAATACACCTTGACACATTTTATTACATTTTTGTCATAATTTTCAACCCTTTAGGGCTTGATGTATGGAATTTTTTCTATGGAAGGATTGACATTTGGATGTGGTCTAGTTGAATGAGTATTGAGAGAATCTTCAAAATTACCTATAAACTAGTTAATTCTCAAATGACCTTTGAAGCAGATTACAATGGGCCAAAATGTCCTAGAAAAATATTCATCTGTGAAATATAAGAGAAGAAGATATATAGACCAATTAACTCTCAAAGGATTTTTGTAGGAAAACATAATAATATATAACACAGAATGGATAGGGTTGTCACTTACGGTTATGTAATAGAATTTACAGTTGATAGTTAAAATGTATATAAAACAAAATTATGATCTTTACTAAAGTTTATTGGAAATGATGCATGTTTTATACCATTGGAATGACATCTTATTTGTAACTTATTTGAAATTTTATTATGGTATGTGAACTTTGATATTATGTAATATGGTTATGGTTTTGCTTCATATGTTTTAATATTACAAATATAACACAAAAATTACATACTGTGTGAAATAAATAATAGCTTTTCATCTTGAATGTTTGATTTTGTAGAACACGACTCTTCCAGAAAATCTAGTTGATCCTCATGAGATAGATCCAAATTATAATGGGTTTGATACAAACATGGGATATGATGATGATGAGGAAGATGAAGAAGACACTATGAATGACGATGATGATGACCAAATTGATGATGACCTAGTTGTTGCTAGTAGCTAGTGACATTGATCATATAGATGTTGGAATTACTTCACACACACCTAGGATTTATTTTTCCTAAGGTTTTTCCTTATTTATTATTCATAATTAGTCATTATCCAGTCTCCTATATTTTAGGGGAGAATATTCTCTTTCATTTGACACTTCTATTTGACTAGTTGAGTTGAGTTTAGATGTTGCATTGATTTTGTCACCATGCAACATTGGGAGCATCACTAGATAATGCACACTTGCCTTGGGATCATCACTAGATAATGAAAAATTGCCTTGGGATCATCACCATATTGACGCATTATCCTTGATTTCTTGAGTTAACTCCTCACTACTCTTTGTTCAATCAGTTAACTGAAGACTAGTTGACTAGTTAACTCAACTAGGTGGCAGTTCACTCTCGTAACTGCCTGAGAGACTAGACTAGGTGGCAGTTCACTACCGTAGTTGTTTGTGTGAGTCTAGATCACTCTAGAATACAACTATGACTCATTAGTTACTCATGTATCCTATATCTATTGTAAATTATTCACCTTTGAGTGTGGAATACAGTTAATGAGAATTCTTCCATTCTTTCTCTCTTGCTTCTTCTCTCTCAATTTCTCTCTGTAAATGTGTGTATTATTGTTTAGATAGATCTATTTTGTGTAGGTTCAACACATTTACATGGCATCAAATCCCACAGACTACTGAGCAAAAGCTACACCAAATTATTTTTTGCAAGAACTGAAGATTGAAGAACACATGAAGGTGGAATCTATGTTTTACTCACCAACGATACTTCTCACACCTCATAACTATTTGGAATGGGAGAAAAAATATATTATTCATCTTAGATGCAGAGGCTTGTACAAAATAGCTATGGCAATGGAAGTGGAACCTGATTCCGCCGATGAGAAAAATAACTTTCTCAATAGACAAGATATGGCCATAGGATTTATCTGCTTGTCTATTTCTCCTAAAATTCTCCATCAAGTATATGCTGACTCACAAGAATCAACTCCAAATGAATTATGGACCATATTGGAGGTTCTATTTGGGAATAAATAAGATTGTGAAGATTTCATGCAGGAGATTGAACAGATAGATCCAGAAGAGAAGCCATCAGAAGATCAAGCCGCTTATTATGAAGAGTCTTCTACACAAGTATTTGCACAAATTTGTATTCCATTAATTGAAGATGATGTATACTCCATTTCAGATTTGTTTTCTGAAATTCATGTGGAAGATATATGTCATGCATCTTAGGAATCACATGCAGACACTTTTTCATGCACAATGCATGGATCTCAGGAGACAAAAATGGATCCACGCACACCAGACTCCAATATGATATTTTATGAGAAACATTTGTAGAAACAATTTGGATATTTGAATTCCTCTCAGAAAAATATCCATTTTCAAAAAAAAAAATCGTCTGAAACAGGTTCCGAGAAGTGAAGTTATGATCGTTTTAAAATCAACAAAATTTCAGTGTTTTTCCGGAAACAGCCGCACGGTTTTCAAAGTTTCATCCAAAATTTATTTGCATATTCTTAATTACAAGAAGATAAAGTGGATATGTGTGGAAATATCAATGGTGCATCTACTTCATCAGATCCGTGTAGACATCTACATCTTCAACAAAATCTTCAATGAGCACAAACTTGCACAATTGTGAGGTCTTCTTGGGGTGAAGGACAAGGTTGCTTAACAACTATTTTTTTGTTCCTTCTCATTTTTTTTTATGCATTTTAATTTGAGGGGGGGTGGTTTCCCATGAGGTTTTCCCTCTTTCCTCGTTTATTTCAATATATCTTTTGTATTTGGGTACCTAACATGGCCTCGTTGTTGGGACCCATTCTTTATTTTCACCATAGTGATGTTCAGGGGGGGTGTTGGAGTTACTTCACACACACCTAGGATTTA
>JZKD02S2178210.1:1967277-1995978 GCA_000966675.3 Picea glauca | reverse complement strand
TTTCAGTTGAGACTTTAGTTTGACTAGTTGAGTTGAGTTTAGATGTTGCATTGGTTTTGTCACCATGAAACATTGAGATCATCACTAGACAATGCACACTTGACTTGGGATCATCACCAAACTAGCGCATTACCCTTGATTTTCTGAGTTAACTCCTCACTACTCTTTGTTCATTCAGTTAATTGAAGACTAGTTGACTAGTTAACTCAACTAGGTGGCAATTCACTCCCGTAATTGCATGAGAGATTAGACTAGGTGGAGGTTCACTCCTCTAATTGTTGGTGTGTGTCCATATCACTCTAGAACACCACTATGCCTAATTAGTTACTCATGTATCCTATATCTATTGTAAATTATTCACTCTTTGAGTGTGGAATACAATTAATGAGAATTCTTCCATTCTTTCTCTCTTGCTTCTTCTTTCTCAATTTCTCTCTGCAAATGTGTGTATTATTGTTTAGCTAGATCTATTTTGTGTAGGTTCAACACATTTACAATAGACTCCATCATTAATCATTGTTGATATATCGTTATGATTCATATTTTCATGTTTACCATCATATGTATCATTTTCACTTGCAATACCATATTATTGAGTTTTATAATTTTGACATTTATCATTTTGACTTATATCATTTGGACATATATCATATTAAATTACATCGACTCTTGGCCATGTATCATTCTTACATGTTATTGATCTACTTTCATATTTGAATTTGACTTGTTGTAGTTATATATGATGACAATCTTATAAATATTAAAGATATAAGTTTTTTGACATGATACTTATCTAATATTGATATATTTTACTAGTTTTAATTATAGATGATGATCATGTTATAATCATTATCTTGTTCTTTTATATATACTGCATGTTGCAGATTTTATTTAGATCGATATTTAATAAGTATAATTATGTTGTTAGTTTGTATGGATGTCCAATTCCCTAAAAATTATTTATAAACATATATCATATAAAATGCTTCAAATGCAATATGAGTTACTCTATAATAATATAAGTTGTTTAAGATTCATAATATCTTTAACTAATTAAATTTAAATAAAAAAAATTAAATTACTAAATGGAAGCTAAAAAGGACACAACATGAGTTGTTAAAATGGAAGAAAAATGTGGCTCTAAAATGGAAGTAAAACTCAACATTAAATTTGAATCCATACTTGGAGCTATTTATGGATCTAAGTAGGAAGCTAAATTGGTTGCTTAACAAGAAGAAAAAAACGTTGCTAATTAAGAAGCAAATCCCAACACTAAAAGGAAGAAAACCCTAAACCTAAAAAACAAGAAAAACCAGACGCTAAAAAGGAAGCAAACCATGGAGCTAACAAGGAAGAAATTCTGGAAGCAAAAAAATATGTTATGGTGGAAGCACATCTTGGCATTAATTTGGAAGCCAAAATAGAATCTATTTTCGACGATAGAATAGAAGAAAAATATGAAGCATGATTGGGAGCTAAAATAAGCGCCACACCTGGAGATAAACTAGGTGCTAAACCAGGAGCTAAACCATGAGCTAAATTAGGTGCCACACCTGGAGCTAAACTAGGCACTAAAATAGGAGCTAAACCAAGAGCTAAAGTAGGAGCTAAAGTAGGAGCTAAAACAAGAGCTAAACTAGGAGCTACACCTAGAGCTAAACTAGGCACTAAACCAAGAGCTAAACCAGGAGCTAAATTAGGAGCCACAGCTGGAGATAAACTAGGTGCTAAACTAGGAGATAAACTAGGAGCTAAATTAGGCACCACACCTGGAGCTAAATTAGGCACCACACCTGGAGCTAAACTAGGCACTAAACTAGGATCTAAACCAGGAGCTAATTAGGTGCTAAAATAGGAGCTAAACTAGGATCTACACCTTGAGCTCAACTAGGTGCTAAACCAAGAGCTAAACCAAGAACTAAATTAGGTGCCACACCTGGAGATAAACTAGGCGCTAAAATAGGAGCTAAACCAAGAGCTATTTTGGGCATTATTTAGAGAGATATATCTTAGTTTGGGCACTAAACTAGGCACTAAATCATGAACAAAATTGGGTGCTAAATAAAAATCAAAACTGAGCACTAAAGAGGGAGAAAAACTAGGTTCTAAAGAGGGAGAAAAAACTGGCGCTAAAGAGGGAGATAAATTGGGTGCTAAATTCGACGCCCAGGTGAACACGTCGTTTAGCATTGAGTTTTGCACCATCCCATCAACCTAATTCATGCACTAAAATGCACTAAATTATGATGCTAAACTAGGTGCTAATGTCTTGTTTTTTTGTAGTGTGGAAGCTTGGCTCAACCATCCAACTAGTTTTTATATATATGTAAGAACTAAGGATCCCATCCTCATTTTCTTTGCATTTTTTCATGAATTTTAGTAGGGAAATGTATGGCCCACAAGCCTAATTAGCTAGCGGCTAAGAGACCTAATTTCTGGGGAATATCATGTGTCTCTCTACAACAATCACTTGGCTCATTGCATCACACCTATAGGTAATCAAATGTTGACCCATGAATGTGACTCGAACCATGAGGCTATGTGCAATTTTTTTTTTTCAGTTTCATTAGACAGATCATGTTTTGGGAAACAATTGGCTGACATGTTTCTTATGTTTATGTTTCCTGGATGTGTTCAAGTAACCATACAAGATGATTTAGTGGAGAGAGATATCCCATGAGGCCGATGACTCTTCCTCCCAAGGGGATGCAGTTATCTTGGAATCTCTCTAGGAGAATGGGTTGTTGAAATTATTCCCATGTCTGCTACTAAACTCCCATGAGTACCTACTACACCAACTCATTTAGTACTAGGACCCTAACCAATTATAATTTATTATCTAGGGTAAATTTGTGCATACAGATATGGATGATGTTTAATTATGTACTTAATTTTCCTGGAGAGGTATACTGTGGTGGGTATATTATTCACCAGGCGAAGATGATCGCTCTATGGTGGAATTCATTGAGGAGTATTGTTAGTATGGCTTTGTTGTGCACACACAACAACCTCCCAATTTTATTCTCTTACTGTCTCTTTGAGAGAAGAAATTAGGCCCCCCTCCAAAACTTCCAAACTTTCTACTAGAACCCTCACACTCTCTCTTTATCTCTTGTGCTAATGGCTAAGCTTAAGTTTTCCTCCCATGCTTCCCTCCTTATCATTTGTAGTTTCTCTTCCAATCACTTCAACCCATCGATCTGAACTTTAGTGAGTTCCCTCTTCATGCACCGATACATAATGTACTGGTGAACACATCCTTTATTCCACCTACACATTGGCATGCCAGTAATTCCTCCACCAATACATAGGCCATCTTCCTTCAAACTTGGATGATGCATCAGTGCACTTCCAATAAAATTCATTGATGTACGTCTTTATCACCGGTGGATTTCACGTGATCAAATCCATCACATCGATAATGTTAACATGGTTATCCTAGTCGTGCACATGCCTTTGACTAGATAACTTCCTTCCACTTTCACTGATGCATCAGATATAAACAATTCCCCTCCCTTTAACTTCAATACATTTAATATTAGCGAGTTTCATCTCTCACTCATTGATGCACTTATTCTTGATAAGTTTCACTGCACGATGATATTCTTCCTCTCACCAATGTTAACCTAAACAACACGACCAACCCTTTTCTTGTGGCCTATCTTATCCTCCTCCTGCTCAAATCCTTCTTGTTGTGCATGTCAGTCAGTCTCCTAACATTTCCAATGAATCAACTTTCTATTATTGATTGTATAATTGAAAATTAGTGTCCATCACGCTTGACCGTGTTTATGATCACAGTTGTGCTAAAACTATTTGTGTCGCTAATAGATTTCACCGCACATATCGTACAAACATGTTTGTTTTGTGATTCTTTATTTTATGAATAAATATTTATTGTGAAAGTATTGTCTATAATCATATGGGTTAACCATGACACCTATTGGTCTTGCATTGACTCTAAAACACACTTCATAAGAAATTCGATCCTCTCAGGTCCTACACAGTGCTAAGTGCTCTCAAAACCATTTGGTTGTTTTGGTGTATTTAGACACATCACTACAACGTCAATGGATGAAATAATACCTTATATATAACAAATGACACACAAACTTGCATAATAAATTTTGAGTGAAGCAACATCAAATGTGGGACCCAGACTCTCACTAAAACACGCCTTTTAGCGCATTTTTTCGACATTTTTCAAAACACATTTTCTTCCCAAAAATAGGACAATCAAATGATTTATTCCATTTCAATTTCAAACAAACTCACAGAATTAAAATTCAATGCCTAAAAGTGCCAAAAAAAATAGCCAAAGTTTTATCTCCCAAACCGACCTTGTCATCCATTACACCAATAGAATGATTGAATGTAATGGTTAGTTGTCCCACTAAAAGAACCTCTTTGTGTTCATCATGATGGAAAATACGGTTCCCCAATCAGAGATCATATAAAAAAATTATGAGTGTTTAAAATATCCTCCAATGGCATCAACACAAGGCTTAATGGATCTCGACTCCATGCAAATTTTCTTCAGGTAAAGATTGGTTTTACAATAAGTTATTTAAAAGTTTGATATATTTTAATTTTAAATGGTTTTATTTTATCGAAAATGGAAATTATTTGAACATAATGTTTGTAAAGGGAGATAAAGAATAAAATGGGAATATCGTTGGAAAAGTTAACCTAAACTTCGTCAAAACAATCTTGATCGATGAACATGGAGAAAAATACTCTGAAGCCATCATCAAAGTTAATATTAAGTTCTCTAAAGTCATCGATAGAGTTAATTTAAACAACTCCTAAAATCATTGGTTTTCATCAACAATGTTCAAAGGAACTTATCCAAAGCTATTCAGATGCAATGAGGGGAAGGACTATGATTCAATCAGAAAACTTGAGAAAAAACTTGTCAATAGACTATGAGAACTTAATACCAATACCTTCGATGCCTCTGGTGAACTTAAAAGAAAGTTTTATGATGAAAAATCGACAAAAAAAATGAGAATGAGTAATATCAAACAAAATGATGGAAAAACACAATGAAAATATCTCAAATAAAGATAAGAAGATGGGGAGAAATTCTTGTATTCATGTAATGGTTTGAGAGTAATAGATATTTCACATTAAAATCGATTCCCTGACTATCCCATGGAGCCAAAATTGATTTTAACCAAACTAGTCAGTGAAATCATTTGCAATTCTTATGGTTTCAAGACATAGAGCGTTTCAGTAGGAATTTTGCAACAAACTAGAAGGTAACATCGCCCCATTGGATCTAGTTCTTGGGAGGCACATTTTGTTAAAATATTCGATGTGCTTGTTTAACCATAGAGAATATCTCAATATTGTCACCCAACCATAGGCACACAACCACCCTCGAGCACCGTAACCTTTGATAGATAGAATGATTTTGGAAGAAGTACCACACACAATAGATAACCAAGAGAGAGAGAGTGCACGTTTCTCTAAGGGTAGGTTACCAAAGAGAAAGTACAAACCACAAACCAATACCTATACCCAACTGTAGTTGTTGTAGTTTCACTCCTCCTCTAGACTTGCACACCAGTTATTTGAGTGTGAGTGAGTGTCCAAATGAACTCAAGTGCCCTTTATTTATAGTGTTCTTTGTCAACTATCTAGGTCGACTTCTTGTTTTGGAGGGTAATACTTTAATATTAATTCTTTTACCGAGTCGACTTGTTTTCTAGGGTTTGTACACATTTGTTTAGGGTTTATATAGCTTCCATAATATTCTAATCTTTCCAAACGTTAATATGGAAGTTGATACCTCCTAGAACTACCATAATATCAACACTTTCTCCTAGCTAGGGAGGTATTAACAGGTAGAATCATCATAGCCACACATGATATCTCATGATCACGTAGATCAAGTCACGAGCATCATCATTACTATCCATGTAGTTGGTAATCTCCTCCAACACTATTGGTTGGCACACGATCCTAGGAATCTTCAACATTACTGGTAGTCTCCATGGAAATCTTGTAGTAATACACAGTTACTACAATTCCATCACAGTTGCTATAGTTACAACAATGTCAATTCATAGTAGTGCACAACTACTATCCAGTGGTACAAAACCACTCCTAGTAGCATACAAATACTACCTAGTGACATACAATCACTACCAGTGGAACACATCCACCACAGTCATACATAGATACTTTCTAGAGACATATAGTCTCCACTGTAATCAACTAGTAGCTACACAAGATATCAACATGCAGTACAACAATATCCTAGCATGAAATTATATCATTGTCTCAATCATATCTTGAGGCCATACTTGATATGAGTAATCGGGCATGATGCTGGATAAGTCATGTGATGAACTCAACGCATGAGTTATCCATTAAACAGGGTGATAAAGGGACCATTCTTCTAATCCAGATATACATCCTAGAAGAATAGTTGTCCCAACATATGCTAAAAGCTTTGTAATGGACTATAGGGACCATTCTTTTAATTTGGACATACATCCTAGAAGACTAGAAGTCCTCCCAGATGTTGAAAGCCACACCATGGGATATAGAGACCATTCTTATAGGATTGTCAATCTCTGACTATTTTCTAATCAGGTTAAATGTAGCACAAAATATAATTCTCTACTGCTAAGCCTTACAAAATATCATTCCCGTATCAACCACCCTAATTGAGGCGTCATGTCCTTAGGAGGAAGACTATTCAACTTGATCGGGCCAATAATTGTGCCTAGGGAGAATATTGGTCTTGATCCATTTTCCTAATCGGGCAACAATATGTGCCATAGGAGGAAAATGCCAGTCCATGATACATCAAAAATCTTCCAACATGTACCATTATCCACAGGGAGAATGTCTATCCACTGACAATATGTTCTTGGATCATTCTCCACCTAGAGAATGTCTATCCACCAACACATTGATTATCCATCATGCCACATATCAACACTCCCTTCCAACCAAGGAAGTCATCTCCTCCCTCTCAAGCAAGGGATAAATCTCCATGATTCCCAACTTCTCCCTCAAGTATGCAAACATTATCTTGGATAGAGCCTTCGTCAAAATATCAGTTGTCTGCTCATCAATGGAGATGTACTCGAGAATCACTTCTCCCTTCTCATCTTTATCACATAGATAGTAGTATTTAATCTCAATGTGCTTCAACCTGTCATGGAACACCAAGTTTTCTGAAAGCTTCAAATAGCTACAATATATATCACAATCAAATCCAACACTTGATCAAATAGACAAGAAACTAGTTGACAGAGTCATACAACTTTCGTACAAGCATCACAAGATGCAATATACTCTTCTTCTGCAGTGCTGAGTGCAACAAAATTTTGTTTCCTGCTATCCCATGATATTATAGTATATCCCAAATTGAAACATATACCATAAGTACTCTTTCTGTCATCTACACTCCCTGCCCAATCTGAATTAGTAAATCCATGCAAGTGTACATCACTGTTTGAGACATATCTCAAACCATAATTTAGCGTCCCATGAAGATATCTTAAAATATGTTTCCCTTTCCCTATGAATATTTCACCACACTTTTTCCATACTTCTTCCTCAATTAATCCATTGAGAAAAATTGGTCTTTACATCCATCTTATGTAAACTCCAATCCATGTATGCTGCAGGAGATATGACGGCTCTAATAGAGGTATATCTGGAAACTGGAGAAAACGTCTCATCATGGTCTTCTCCCTCCTATTAGGAGAACCCTCTATCCATGAATATTTCATTCTATTTATCAATACTCCCATCTGTTACATGATTTATCTTGTAAACCCATTTTGAAGTTACTATCGAATTTCCTTTAGGTATAGGTGCAATTTTCCATACATCATTTTTTGTGATGGATTAATAGCTTCCTTCCATTTTTTATTCTTGACTGACATTTGGATTCTCTTTAGAGAGAGCTTCTTCTAGAGTCATATTCTTGAAATGATGCGAAATTCTATTCTGAATATATACAGTTGTGTTGACTGGCGAAAATGAATGCTCGCCAACTGGAGGAGTGGATCTGGTCCGGGGTTGTCTAAATAACCCAAGCCGTTTGGGATGATCCACCCCGACGGGTTTAGCGGCTCCGTTGGTCGATCTAAGTCCTAGGAAGATGAAAGAAAAACTAAGCTAAATAAACTAATCTAAGTGAAAAAGCAACTACAACAAACTATATACAAATCTAAAACATTTATATACAGTTTACTAACTAATATCTTAAAATAATAATTCTAATTATTAAATGTTCAGCTATTAATGCAATTAAATCTCAATTAAATATGTACAGTATTTACAGAATACAAATTTTAATCGAAATTTGAAAAAATCATTTGTAAATTGTCTTATGACAGCGAAGCTATTATTTTTTATTTTTATAACTTTTATGGGAAAGGAACAAAATGAAAGCTATCTAAGCTAAGTAATTAAAATAAAAATCTGTACTATACATCTATCTAAACTACTGAGAATTCTCGAATTTATTGACTATTAAATAACAAATAACAAACTGACTTGAAGTAACGCTTCCTATTTGTCCTGTGCATAGTAGTTGATTTAGTTGTTTGATGGGAGGAAACCCGCACCAGATTTTCCACAAGCTTCTTGTAAATAGGAAGAAGCAGTTCTCTTTGAATACGAATGACAGAACAAACAAGACATAAAATGACATCAATATTAAAGTTTACAAATCATCACATTAAGATAAATCCCAGTGCGAAGATTTGCATATAATTGTTCATTTAATTAAGAAGATAAACCTTCTGTTAATTAAATTTAAACAGAGTAATTTCTATACAAAAAATGAGATACATCAGATATGGAAAAAATTTAAGTCATAAGGCATCAACCTGTAACAAGTCTTGATATCTAAAGGAGTCAATAACTTGATCACAAATTAAAATACACAAAACTTGAACGAAAGTATGATAAATTGAAAGCTAAAGTTGTTACAAAAGATCCACTTCCATTCGAGTCTGTATCATCATAAATCCATAGTCTTTGTTCTCCCAACAGTGATGGGTTCATTACAAAAATAAATGAGTATATAAAGGCCACAGGGTAAAACATCCCTGTGGGAATTATCAAAAACAGTTTACAAAAAATCTGGGAACAATCTCCCAAGTCTCTATTTCTGACTATGACTAACAACTTAAAACAAAACTATATCACAAAAAGTATGTTCTAAACTGCCACAGCATGTCCAATTTTCCATTCAAATTCGTAGGTACCTGTAGGTGGACAAGAATAAACAAGTTTAGATAATGTTTTATTTGTAAAATTAACAAAAATCTAAATTTTAAGACTAGCTACAAAATCTCATGATTCTGTAGCTGGTCTTATTTGCAAACAGAACCATTTTAAATCAATCCAAATGATAACAAAAATATATTCGACCTATTAAAAAAATCTTTAATTACTTATTGAAAACAAATCAAATCATTCACGCCAAAACAAACCAAAACTTTTATGCAAAATATGAACAAACTAAATCGTAATTGAATCCATTTCAATTGAAACAGACTATAAACGAATATCAAACAAATATTTGGTACGAATTCAATATAGATACAATATGTCAATTCGACACTTAACATAATCGTTTTTTAAATCCAAAGCTAACAGAGTTGTTTTTTCGAATCAATAGATTACATTGTATTTATCAAACCAATCTTTGATATTAATTGCATCGCATACACAAAAGATTATTCTAATTCAAACATTACAATCGTTTCTGGATCAAAACAAACAGAACTTAATCGAACTAACTACGGAACGACACGATCGTCATACTAATTCAAGAGAAATCAAATCGTGTTAAATCGGTTCAATCAAAACATAGCTATACGATTTTAGCAAACAAATCTTCAATGCAAACATAATTCAAAACGAAATCAAAATAACAGAATCGTTTTTAAATCTATTTAAACAAACATAACTAAATGGGAGAGAACACATTCGGCTAACCAAATCATTCAAAATCGATGTTGAAATACATACCTGGGCTGTAGAAAAATGATTCGGTCAGGATAACTTTGAGTTGACAAAGGCTGTAGCCGCCTCAACATTTCTGAAGACAATTGAACCTGTAGTCTTTTGCTTCTTCTCGTTGGCTTGTAGCATGTCGTTCTCCTTTGACAACATAGTAACTCGTTCCTCTAATGATTTAATCTTCTATTGCAACAGGGGAATATCTGTGTAGTAACGTTCAAGCCAGGAATTGCATTGAGTACATGATGGTTGATTGGGCCTTGGCATTACAGGTGAGGGTTCATTCAAGTTACCAGGGGTTTCACTACCAATCTTAATTCCTAGGAAGTTAGGGTCATTCTTGAGGCATGGAGGTAGGTTGGAAACATATTCATAGGGTTCCACAGAAAAGAGGCCTTGAGAGTAAGGGTATTCCTTGGCCAAGAAGAGTTCAATCTCAGAGTCAGAATCCTCACTCAAAACAATAGGCTTCTGATCTACGTTTTGCTTGGGCTTGTTCCAAGCACATCTAGATATCCATCATGCGTTCTTCTTTCCCTTATTGTTGACACCAATATCACCTTTTCCTTTCTCTTATTAGAAATGCAATGAACACATAGACAAGAGGAACCATAATAATCCCGTGACGATTTTAATGCCATCGACATGACTTTGAACTCATGGTTTTCACGCTTGCAGTCGTGAAAAATCAGAACAAAAGGCAGGTGTGCAAATGCGCAAAATGATAGTGTTGTTTTATTAAAAAGATTGTGATGAGAATCAAGGGTTCCAAAACACCCATGTAGGCAGCTTATAAAGATAAGATAAAAATGAGAAATGGCTGCCAACAATGGAGACACACTGGTAGAAGCAGTTATCTCTGCCAAAAGAACAAATTCAGATTATGATAACAAGAATAATTCAAACGCAAAAACAACTAGAAAATTGTTTAAACATCATTATTAATCAAATATTCCAGCAGTGCTTAAAGGATGAAAACTGATAACAGTCTTAAGACAAGTGAGCCATAATATTAAAGATAAAATTTCTAATACTGTTGACAGGGCCATGCCAGCAGGCATCCATAGCCTCAACAGGGTTGCCATTTAATCCACTCTGATATCCGTATCCTACCAAGAAGTTCCAGATCAGAATAAAGGACATTTTAAGGTCAAGAGATTTCATACTTACGAATTTTCATATACCCGGCATTGCTTCGCTGCCAGCGGGCCTGTTCAGTACCCCGAAAAAGTTGTCTTGGCGTCATGCATGCATTTACTTGCTGCCAGCAGACCTGTTCAGCATCCCGGCGGGTTTACAAGCATTTCCCATAGCTCTTTTATGATTTAATTTTTTTAAAGATATATAATTGAGCGGGGTGACGCTAAAAATTATGATATTTTGACATATCTTTTACAGACCTTGAAAGAATTTTTTAAAACTGTCCTTCATTAAGATTCAGAGATGGTTTGTTTACAAAACCAACCTTCTAAAGTAGGGAGACATCTTCTGAGTTATTCCCTTAAGGAACAAGGACAGCGTAAGAAGATAATGGATGATCATGACAGGCTTCACTCACAGATCGAAATCAATTAACTTCTTTCAAACAATAATCTTTTCTCAACACAGATGTAAATTTCAGAAGTATATTATAATAGATGTTTAGAGAAATTTCCAGCAGTCATTTTAGTAAAAGAATTTTCTGTTTTCTTTGTCTGAACAATTCAAAATGCAAGTATGTGTATTTCCAAAAACAAAAACTGATAAGCGTAAGGGAAAAAATCAAAACCAAAACAGTAAGAGAGAAGCAAACAAAAGAAAAATATTTACATAGTATACACCGGGTTGTCATCAAGTGAAATATCTTTTCAGAGCTTGGCCATTCACCGGATAGGTGTCTGGCTGTTCCTCTAGACTCTATAATCGGAAAGAGATGGGACCCAATTTCTCCGCAATTAAAAACGGTCCAAGCCATAAGTTCTGAAACTTCGCGTGTTCTCCCTTTCCCTCATGCTGTTTGTCCCATTTCAAGACCAGGTCACCTACTTCGAAGTTCCTATTAGAGGCAGAGTTGGAATCAAACCAGCTTTTGACCACTAGTTGATGCTGATCTAACTTACGTTTAGCTTGAGCTCTTACCTCTTCTAGTTTCATTAAAGCGTTAATTCGGTTTTCCAAAGGGGGATAGTCTTCCTCTTGTATTTTTTGTGATAGCTGTAGTGAGGGAAGAAGAATATGTGGTGGCAGAATTGCTTCTCTGCCATAGACGAGAAAGAAGGGAGAGTTACCTACAACAGTTTTTGGTGTTACCCTATCATCCGAAATTGCGTTTAACAGTGCATTATGCCAGTTTTTATGACTTTCAACTACCGTTCTCTTGATGATTTTAATCAGATTCTTATTTGTTGATTCTGCCAATCCATTGCCCTGGGGGTAATAGCTGGCAGAATACTTCAATTTAATTCCTTTTTCTAGAGAGAATTCACTCATCTCAAGAGACAAAAAATAAGAAGCGTTATCGAATACTAAACAGTCAGGGATACCAAAACGAGTAATAATATTTGAATTTAAAAAGGCAATTACCTGACTGGTGATTACAGTTTTTAATGCAGCAGCTTCAGACCACCTGGTGAAGTAATCTGTGGCTGTTATGATAAACATATGCTGCTGTGAGGATGGCGGATTAATTGGACCTATAATATCAAGGCCCCACTACTGAAAAGGGGAATCTACTGAGATGGGTTGTAAAGGAAAGGCTGGTTTCTGTAACCGCCCTGCTGCTTTTTGACAAATAATACACTTAGGGCACAAGGCATGGGAGTCTCTAAAAAGTGTGGGATAGTAATAATCGTTTCTCAAAACTTTATGGGCAGTGGTGTCACCACCAAAATGCCCACCAGCTTCTCCTGCGTGCAATTCTAGTAAGACTTTTTCTGCTTCATCTTTATCAAGACAGCGCATTAGTACTCCATCAAAATTTTGACAAAACAAAATACCATTAATCAAATGAAATGAGACATATTTTAATCTTAACGCTCTTATTTTAGTGGGATCCAGGTGACAGGGGGCTGACCCATATTCAAGACAGAATTTTATATTGTCATACCAGGTACTGACAGAGTTTTGTGCACAACAAATTGCATTTTGATTGTGTTGTCCTAGGTTTGACATATCGTTTTCCTCTTGTTGTCCTGCTGCTGAATCAGAAAATAACTTGCATAACCCTTGGCCTCTCACTATTTGAGCTGGGGTGATTTCTATGTGATACTCTTGCAAGGAAGTAACCCAGTTCGCCCTCTTTTCGCCTAGTTCTTTCTGCACTAACAGATTTTTGATGGCTGGGTAAGGGACAATAATTTTCGTCCTAGATTTCAAAAGATAAGATCGGAAATGCTTGACTTCTTTAAAGACAGCATAGGCTTGCTGATCCACCACTGGGTAATTAAGTTCCGCACCTTTGAAAGAAGAGCTCATTTTGGCAATGGGTACATCATTGTTTTCAGCGTTCTTTTGAGTTAGGACGACATCATAGGAATGGTCAGAAGCACATGTGTAGAGCATGAAGTATTGTGAAAAGTTGGGGCTCATGAGAGAAGGAGCGTCTATTATGGCCTTTTTTATTGAACTGGAAGCTTTATTTTCTAAGGGTCCCCAGCGATATTGTGTGTCTTTCTTAATTAAATTCTGTAAAGGTCTCACCGTCTCAGAGAAACTGGGAACAAATCTCCTGACGAAGTTTATCTGGCCTAAGAAAGACTGCATGGACTTTTTAGATGAGGGAGAGGGAATTTTCGAGATGACTTGAGTCCTTTCAGGGTCAATAATTATCCCTTTGCTTGGCACAATAAATCCTAAGAGTTTACCTTGTTCTACTGCAAAGATAGATTTTTTAGGATTCAAGGAAATGTCGTATTTACGACATCGCTGTAGAACAACTCTTAGATGAGCTAGATGATCAGTTTTGTTTTTGAAACTACAGTAACATCATCTAAGTAAACTATTACAGATTGATTGATTAAGCCTCGGAAAGCGATGTCCATCGCTCTCTGGAAAGTGGCACCGGCATTAATCAGTCCAAAGGGCATTTTCCTGTAAGCGTAGGTGCCCCATGGAGTGAGAAAGGTAGTTTTGAGTTGGTTTGGAGGAGACATCAGGACTTGGTTGTATCTTAAAAAAACATCCAATAAGGATAGTCTCTCAGAACCAAATACCTGTTGAAGGATCTGTTCCATGGGTGGGACAGGGTAGTTGTCTTTATCAGACGCTCTATTAAGGTTTCAAAAATTGACGCATAGTCGGATTTCCCCACTTTTCTTCCAGACAGAGACAAGGTTAGAAACCCATTGCGTGTGTCTAACTGGGAAAATTATCTTAGCATTCAGGAGTTTATTTAATTATTTTTTTACGGTTGGTTCGAGCTTAGGGTGCATTTTTCTTAATTTTTGTTGAAAGGGCAAGGTTTGGGGTTTCATAGGAATGACATGTTGTATGATGTTAGGGTCGAAAGTTTTAAGGTCATCATACGTCCATGCAAAAACATCTTTAAATTCCTTAAACAATTTAATAAATGCGGCTTTTTCTTGTTCAGAACACCCCACCCCTAAATTAATGCACTATGGATTTTCATCAATTCCCAAGTTTACTTTTTCATATGATAAAGAGGAACTATTGGTTTTACAGTTGACTGATCTTTTGAATTTATCTTGAAGATTGTAAAATTTTTCTAATCTAACTACAGATTTAGGGATCGAATTTACCATGTCCGGTGAAGATTCAGGAGTTCTCGGATATGATATTACCGTGAAATTGTGCAAATTGTCGTCATGAGTGCATTCGTCAATCACCACACATTGGAAAGTTTCTTCCATATGCAGGAAGCTAATAATCTGTTGATCATCGTTGAAGACTCTCCAATTCATGATGTTGTCGGGAATGGATGGTCTGAACAACAGTTCGACGGAGAATGCATTCGGGGACAGGCCTTCTACAAGAAAGAGTTTGGAAGCTACGTTAGCTAATAGATCAGCTTCAGAATTATTCAATCTAGGAATAGAATTTATATTGAAAGTAGAAAACTTATTCATTAAATTCCATACCTCGGATTGGTAGCTTTTAAGATGCGGAGATAGACAGTGGATAGAATCTCTTACCTGTCTAACCACGATTCCGGAATTGCCAAAGACAGTCAAATTTTGAATGTTCATATCTAAAGCTTTTCTGAGGCCCTGCAATAAAGCCTCATATTCCAATGTGTTATTAGTACATTCAAATTCTAACCTACATGCAATCAAGGTTTTGTTACCTGCCAGATCAATAATAACGCAGCCTGCACCTGCTCCTTCTTTGGACTTTGACCCGTTAAAATAAAGAGACCAAATTTGATTTTTATCGGGTGCATGAGACCATTGTGTAGAAGCTGTTGGCTGCACATATGCTACAATCTTGGACTGTTGTTCTGGGTTGGTGATAGTTGAAGTCTCGGCCATGAAATTTCCGAAAAAGGTATCCATCTCTTGTATTTCAGGTGAATCAACAAAAGGTGTAAATGGTTCATTGGGATCATTTAGATTTGTGACCGTGAACTTAAGGTAGCGTTCACGATTTACCTTGATTTTGTTGGGCTTACTGTTCTCAGGAAGCCACAAGTAAGACCAATCTGTCGCGAAATAGCCGTGTAGCTGCTCTGACCAATCTCTGCTTAGAAACAAACCATAAACTTCTGGAATGTCCACAATAATAATATCAATCACTTGATGAACTTTGGGGTTAGACAATAATCTTATAAGCACATTCCTTAATTCGCCTATGACTTTAACACTAGTTCGATCAAGTTGGATGATTTTTAAAGTGGATGGTTCAACTTCAGCATTAATCTTCTGACACACAAACCATGGCATCACATTGGATGACGCTCCTGAGTCTACCATACAATTGTGAACGTTTCTATTAAAGATTTTGAAAGTTAACAAAAATGGAGGTACATTTCTGCGAGTACTAAGGGTGGAAGCTTGTGGCTTTTTACTCGCAGTCTCTAAAGCTAATTTATCTACATTTGTTACATTATTTACAGGAAGGCTTCCTTTATCGTGAGGATCGGGATTATTCTTAGAGGAAGTCTTCTGAGGAACTTTGTTCTAAACAACCTTGTTACTGCTTGGATTACCATTTTTTCTATTCTCTGAGATATTCTGTAACATTTTTTGCAGCAGAAAAAAAATTTTTAATAATTCATAAACATAAATGTTAGCCCTTAACTTTTTTAGATATTCAACTAAATCATAATCTAAGTTGGGGTTAACATGACTCTGTTTAGTCTCAGCTGGTTTAGATTGTTTTGGGGGCAAATTCATAGTGTTTTCGGAAGAAGGTTTGTTTGTTGTCTTACTCCTAGTATTGTAGGGATGTACTGTCTCGAAGTTAGCTTGAAAAATGCTATTCGAGAAGTGTCCAAAAATGTTTGGAGAAGATTCTTCTTCTTAAACTGTCTCTTTTTCAACTACCTCCTTAGAAATCTCAGGAGGCATCAAGTTATCCTGGGCTTCTAGAATTGTTTGAAGGGTGAATTGCCGACTTTCTAGATTTAGGCCCTCGGTATTTGGATTAGGTTGGTTGGTAGGAAAAGGCTTCCTGAACGGGGGTTTGTAGGGCCCTTTTCTCGAAGAAGCTTCTTCGGCCATCCTTTTCAAATCTATAACCTGATTTGACAGTTTTTGAACGAATTTAGTTAAGTTTTCTAAATCCAAGCTTTCAGGTTGTGTTTTATTTTGAGAAGGTCTAGGGAGGATTTCGATATTCTTTTTCGAAGATGAACTAGTTTCTGTTTCATTGCTAGTAGTGTCCTTTAAACTAAGGATGTCTTTTTCAATCTGGCTGGCCTCTTCAAAGGCCTCTAACAACGTGGATTTCTTAGATCGTTTTACCCAAATGGATATACTTTGATGCAAGGCTTTAGTATAGTATGTTATGATAAGATTCTCAACAGGCATCGAATCCGTAGGGATTCAGTTCTTTAGTGTTAAGAATCTTTGGTTAAAGTCTTTGATTTTCTCTTTGGGATTCATTCTTAAACTAGAAAGCTCCATGACTAGAACTTTTGGGGACTTATCGTCTCCAAACTTTTCTAGAAAGAAGGATTCAAACTTTTCCCAAGACACGATGGTATGGGGTTGTTGGCCAAGTACCAAGTAGAGGCATTGCCCTCGAAAGTATAGGGGAACAACCTACAGACTACATATTCATGCTCGACATTACGGAGTCTAATGGCTAACATGAACTTTTTAATGTGATCTTCGGTGATCTGTTTAGAGTGAGGGTCAAACTTGGGAAGCCACTTCTCTGGATGTTTGGGTAAGGGGTGCTGAGGCCCAGGTACGACTACAGTATCCTGGTCGAACCAGGGTCTGGCAGGATTGTCCTGGTTGGCCATTAGTGTAGGCGGTGTGGAAGGCTGAGAAGGGGAATTGCCTTCATCAGAAGAGTCTTCTCCAGAAGAAGAAGGAGGTGATGGAGGAGGTGAGGGTGGTATTCCAGATCCTCCTGCAGCAGGAGTGAGGATTGGATCTGTAGGGTTTAAAGTGAGGTTAGTGCCTCTAAGTTGTTCTATGATATCAGAGAAATCTAAAGGTTGGTCTAAAGGCCGATTCAGTTAACTTAAACAGGCAAAGGCACTATGTGTTCTTAAGAGATATTGGCGGACAATCTCTTGTACGTCACCACCTGTAGCATTTGGGGTTACTGGTTCAACTATGATCCATAGATCATCATTTGATGTGGTTTCTGTTTGAAGGATGATGTTGTCATTTGAATGACTTCTTGTCACTATAGGCGAGTGGTTAGGTGGTGGAGTCATCTTACGACCACCTCATGCCATTAATAATTTTCAGGCCCTCCTTCTAGCGCCATTTGTTGATGGGAAAAAATGAACGCTCGCCAACTGGAGGAGTGGATCCGGTCGGGGGTTGTCTAAATAACCCAAGCCGTTTGGGATGATCCACCCCGACAGGTTTAGTGGCTCCATTGGCCGATCTAAGTCCTAGGAAGACGAAAGAAAAACTAAGCTAAATAAACTAATCTCAATGAAAAAGCAACAACAAACTATATACAAATATAAAACATATATATACAGTTTACTAACTAATATCTTAAAATAATAATTCTAATTATTAAATCTTCAGCTATTAATACAATTAAATCTCAATTAAATATGTACAGTATTTACAGAATACAAATTTTAATCGAAATTTGCAAAAATTATTTGTAAATTGTTTTATGACAGCGAAGCTATTATTTTTTATTTTTATAACTTTTATGGGAAAGGAACAAAATGAAAGCTATATAAGCTAAGCAATTAAAATAACAATCTGTACTATACATCTATCTAAACTATTGAGAATTCTCGAATTTATTGACTATTAAATAACAAATAACAAACTGACCTGAAGTAACACTTCCTATTTGTCATGTGCACAGTAGTTGATTTAGTTGTTTGATGGGAGGAAACCCGAACCAGATTTTCCACAAGCTTATTGTAAACATGAAGCATCAGTGCTCTTTGAATACGAATGACAGAACAAACAAGACATAAAAGGACAACAATCTTAAAGTTTATAGATCATCACATTTAGATAAATCCCAGTGCGAAGATTTGCATATAATTATTCATTTAATTAAGAAGATAAACCTTTTGTTAATTAAATTTAAACAGAGTAATTGTTGTACGAAAAATGAGATACATCAAATATGGACAAAATTTAAGTCATAAGGCATCAACCTGTAATAAGTCTTGATATCTAAAGTAGTCAATAACTTGATCACAAATTAAAATGCACAAAACTTGAATGAAAGTATGATAAATTGTAAGCTAAAGCTATTACAAAAGATCCACTTCCATTCAAGTCTGTATCATCATAAATCCATAGTCTTTTTTCTCCCAACAATGATGGGTTCATTACAAAAATAAATGAGTACATAAAGGCCACGGAGTAAAACATCCTTGTGGGAATTATCAAAAACAGTTTACAAAAAATCTGGGAACAATCTCCCAAGTCTCTATTTCTGACTATGACTAACAACTTAAAACAAAACTATATCTCAAAAAGTATGTTCTAAACTGCCACAGCATGTCCAATTTTCCATTGAAATTCGTAGGTACCTGTAGGTGGACAAGAATAAACAAGTTTAGATAATGTTTTATTTGTAAAATTAACAAAAATCTAAATTTTAAGAGTAGCTACAGAATCTCACGATTTTGTAGCTGGTCTTATTTGCAAACATAACCATTTTAAATCAATCCAAATGATAACAAAAATATATTCGACCTATTAAACAAATCTTTAATTACTAATTGAAAACAAAGCAAATCATTCACGCCAAAACAAACCAAAACTTTTATGCAAAATCTGAACAAACTAAATCATAATTGAATCCATTTCAATCCAAACAGACTATAAATGAATATCAAACAAATCTTTGGTACGAATTCAATATAGATACAATATGTCAATCCAACACTTAACAGAATCATTTTTTAAATCCAAAACTAACAGAGTTGTTTTTTCGAATCAATAGATTACATTGTATTTATCAAACCAATCTTTGATATTAATTACATCGCATACACAAAAGATTATTCTAATTCAAACATTAGAATCGTTTCTGGATCAAACCAACCAGAACTTAATTGAACTAACTCTCGACCGACACAATCGCCATAATAATTCAAGAGCAATCAAATAGTGTTAAATCGGTTCAATCAAAACATAGCTATACGATTTTAGCAAACAAATCTTCAATGCAAACATAATTCAAAATGAAATCAAAATAACAGAATCGTTTTTAAATCTATTTAAACAAACAGAACTAAATGGGAGCGAACACAATCGGCTAACCAAATCATTCAAAATCGATGTTGAAATACATACCTGGGCTATAGAAAAATGATTAAGTCAGGATAAATTTGAGTTGACAAAGGCCGTAGCCACCTCAACATTTCTGAAGACAATTGAACCCGTAGTCTTTTGCTTCTTCTTGTTGGTTTGTATCCTGTCGTTCTCCTTTGACAACACAGTAACTCGTTCCTCTAATGATTTAATTTTAGATTGCAACAGGGTAATATCCATGTAGTAACGTTCAAGCCAAGAATTGCATTGAGTACATGGTGGTTGATTGGGCCTTGGCATTACAGGTGAGGGTTCATTAAAGTTACCAGGGGTTTCACTACCAATCTTAATTCCCAAGAAGTTAGGGTCATTCTTGAGGCATGGAGGAAGGTTGGAAACAAAGTCATAGGGTTCCACAGAACAGAGGCCTTAAGAGTAAGGGTATTCCTCGGCCAAGAAGCGTTCAATCTCAGAGTCAGGATCCTCACTCAAAACAATAGGCTTCTGATCTACGTTTTGCTTGGGCTTGTTCCGAGCACATCTTGATATCCATCGTGCATTCTTCTTTCCCTTACTGTTGACACCAATATCACCTTTTCCTTTATTCCATACAGGCCTCTTGACGGTCTTAGTATTGTCTTTAGCACACGGGTCGACCATGGTATCGGGTAGGTCAATGTTGGGGCAGTTCGAGGGTTTGATAGGGGGTAGAAGGATAGGAGGTGGCAGGGTTGGCCCAACCAGGGTTTCAGTGACCACTACCTTGTACACTTGAACAGACTCGGGAGTGGAAAAGCCATTCCTTAATAGGAACGCTTGCCAACAGTCACCACTAAGGCTCAAATGATGAACGATAATGATTTTGATCAAGCAAAGATGGAAAAGGCTGCTATCATCCTTCTCACGCTTAAATCATTTGGACATTTTGTAAAGACTACATAGGAGATAGTGCGGCATATTCAGAGGGTAGTCTATGAAATTCATTAGCAACCAAAGATGGTAAAGGAACACCAAACCATAACAACCTTCGCAAGTCATGAATTGCCTAACAATGGCTAAAAGATCATGCCATCTGGACTTGAGGGTAGTGACATGCATACCTCTATCACAACTAACAATCTTCCTTGATGTGAATAGGAGCGGCCATGACACCTCGTCCACTTTTGAATTCTTAAACCACCTCTGCCCTTTAGCTGGTAAGCCTGTAGCCAAGCTGAGGAATTCCTCATTTAGCTCGAGTTGGATATCTCCGACCTTAGCCCTGCATCCATCGAATGTGAGGGAGAACTGTTGGGCGACTGCAAGGTTGAAACCCTCAAATCTCTGGATAAAAACTAACCAACCACTATTTTCCAAATCATCACGAGCATTTTCGAATAGCAGGAGTGTTTGGCTGCCATTAGGTTCTATGCGCACCACAGGTGCCATAGGAGAGAGCACACAGTGATCCAAGTAAATGGACAAGGGTTTGGATAGGGTATACGCAGGACCACAAGCTTAGGGATTCCCCCAAAACTGAGAGAGGTAACCCGAGATAGATGGCGGGCATTAATGCCTAAGTGTGCAAGGGTGGTGGAACGAAACAATCCATGTAGAACATTCATATCGAATATACAATCGACGGCGCTATGGTGATTCACTATTGGTGTGTGTTAAAAAACAATGTCAATCAAACAACTATTGAAAACCATGATAAGTTGACCCAAATATTTGCACAACAATAGTGTTTGCATGGTTTAAAACAAAGCAATATTTCGAATATAGCACCAAGGACTTGACCATAAAACTTATGCATTGTATAAAACCATTGCACCATGGGTCTGATCATAATGTTAATGCGTTCTTAACAAACCATTGCACCAAAGAAATTTGACCAAAGGCAATAGAACACCAAACCACCATTGTATCAAGGACTCAAACACAATCACTAAAATACCATTGCATCGCAAACTTATAAAATGAAGTCATGTTAAAAAATGCAAAGTGAGTAAAGATTTGGTGTCTTTCCAACTGTGTGACCATTATTGAATTAGAAATGCAATGAACACATAGACAAGAGGAACCATAATAATCCAGTGACGATTTTAATGCCATCGACATGACTTCAAACTCACGATTTTCACGCTTGCAGTCGTGAAAAACGAGAACAAAAGGCAGGTTTGCAAATGTGCAAAATGATAGTGTTGTTTTATTCAAAATATTGCGATGAGAATCAAGGGTTCCAAAACACCCGTGTAGGCAACTTATAAAGATAGGATAAAAATGAGAAATGGCTGCCAACAAGTTGTCATAGTTGCTTTTCCCCATATAACATCGATATATTCTAGTCATTCATCATTGCCTTAAGAGATTCTTCAATGGAATGATTCTTTCTTTCTGCCACACCATTATGTTGAGGATTATGTGGGATAATTAGCTTCCTCCTAATCTTGGCTTCTTTACAAAAGGAAACAATCTCCTTGGAGGTGTATTCTCCTCCATTATTAGATCTTGGTGTCTTTATCTTATTATTTATCAAGTTTTCCACTTCATCCTTGAATTCTTGGAACCTACCAAATACTTCATCTTTCATCTTTATCAGGTACATCCAAGTCTTTCTTGAGAAATATTCTATGAATGTCACATAGTAAACAAAACCTCCTAGAGACTTCACTGGCATAGGACCACATACATCTGAGTGTATCAGATCCAAGATCTCCCTGGATCTATTCTTACTGTTTGGGAATGACTTCTTAATATTCTTCCCAAGTAATAATAATAATAATCTATTTTTAAGGTCACGACCAAGCTAAACATCAAATTGGCATATGATACCCCCTTGTTTGTGGGACAAGGGACCTACTCCTCCAATCGATCTGACTCGTAAAGTCTATGGAGGTATACAAACCCTACCCCCCTCTGTATTTGAACTTGTGACGTCTTAGGAGGAAACACATGTTCTTAACCATTAGGCCCACTCGTGTTGTACACATCCTCTGTAGATACCTTCGTGTACTAATTGTATTTATGGTATGCCTACAACCATCTTTTTTAGAGATGATAATGCTTGATAATGAAGGTGAGTATATCTTCTATGCCATAACTCACTAGGATTGAGATCATCATGTACAAGAGTTTGAGCATTCTGACCTAGAGGTTCATACAATATTCCTTCACATATTCCAATGAATCTAGCATCTTCTAATTTTGAATCTTTAGACCATACAAGAACTTTTCCATCGACAAAGGCTATTATGTCTCCTTTTTCTTCCAAGAAACAAATAGATAAAACATTTCTAAGATGAACATTGTTACTTGATTCCATTTTGATAGAAGATTTTCCAATTCCCTTGACTACATAAGAATTCTTGATTCCAAGTTTCGCTTTATGAGATGTTTCCTTTTCCTTCATGCTTTAAGAGACTTACACGATTACTTTTCATATGTCTGGAAGCTCCACTATCGATTAACCGCATGGTGTCTTTATGTGATCCTGCAAGAGTTGGTTAGTAGAATAACTTTGTTTCTTCATGCTTTCCTTTCTTTGAAGGCTCTTCATCATTGGCACGTGATGCATGGTGTGTTTCTTTTCTCTTTTTAGTTAATTTAGGATAATCCATATTGTAGTAGTCGTATTCTTGTCATCCAAAACATTGTACCTTTGACATATCTCTCTTACGATTGAGTTTCTTTCTTGAACCAAATCCTTTCTTACCTTCATGTCTTTTGAACTTTGTTGTATAGGCTTGATCATCCTCTTCCTTTTGAGATCTTTCTTTTGAGCTTATCCTTGTCTCTTCTTGTGCATAACAAGTCCAAAGTTCTTTCAACATTCAAAACTCATTCCTTCTATTCATGCTTGCAGCAAATGCATCCCATGATCTAGAAAGACCATCAAGTGTTATATTCATAATTTCCTTTTCTGGAATAACTTCTTCAATAGCTTGTAGTTAATATCTCAACTAAGAAATCCTCACAAAGTATGAGGCTACAGTTTCATCCTTAGTCATCTTTGTGTCATGGAGCTCATTCTTCAAACTCATCACTTGTCCAATATTTCTGACTGCAAAAAGGTTAGTTAGGGCATCATACATCTTCTTGGATGAGTCAATATTGGATATGTAGGGTATCAAGTGATCTTTGAAAGAATCCACAATGATACTCAAAGCCTTGATGTCATTGTCCTTGAACTTCTCCATTGTTGAAACGTCCTAAGGTTCCTTCTCTTTTCCTTATTCAAAGTGTGGTTCCACGATCTTGTCCTTCATGATATCTAGAACCTTGTTATTGGAAAGGATGAGGTCAATCCTTGTCTTCCATGCTCTAAAGTTTGAAGCTCCTTCTAGCTTGTTCTATGAATTCATAGAGTAAGTCATGACTTCCTTTGACTTTGACTTTGAATTTGACCAGTCAAACTTTTACTTTAACTTTGACTTTGAACCAAAAATCCAACCTTACGTTTTTGCTAGTTGAGGGTGCAAAGAGGTGCACTAGGCTAAGGTGCACTAGAATATTCAAGAATTATGCCAAGATTCCCACTTGAAGTTCCCAAAGAGTTAGGTTAGGGTTGGTTGCAATTGCTAGCACAACGAGCCTAACAAAGAACTCCCACTCTACCTTTCACTGGTCGTCTCATTTAACCATAGACAATATCTCGATATTGTCACCCAACCATAGGCATCTCCAAAGATAGCACACCAAGCAGAAAGTCCAAACCACAAACCAAAACCAACTCTAGGCACTTGCACTCCTCTAGACTTGCCCTCTATTTATAGTGTACTTCTTCTTTTGGAGGGTAATATTTTAATATTAATCACTTCTTCTTTTAGAGGGTAATACTTTAATATTAATTCTTTTGTTGAACCTATTGTCTTCTAGAGTTTGTACACATCTGTTTAAAGATTTTCTAATTTGAAGAATATTCTATGCAGCCAAAAGTTAAATATTAAAATTGATACCTTCACCAACCACCATAATATCAACACATCTGTTGTTCGACTTTCAGAAATATCAAAAAGACCATCGATGTTAGCGTATCCGATTTAATTCCACTTTCCGGCAAAATTTAATTCAATGATGTTAGCGTATCCGTTGTTCCAGGATTTACGATATCTGTTTTAGGGGCAGTTCTCACACATTAGGGTTTCCACTGAAATGGATGGCTCGTTTTGGCTGGCCACCCCCTGGGGCTGGAAGCCAAACATATTTCAGCTTCCAAGTTTCACTAGTGGTTGCTCAATACCAGCGAAAATTTACCTTGTTTTGCAGTTTCTTGTAACCTTGGAATCGACTCCAGAGGTAGCATTGCATAGGGACGCAGTTAAACATGCTCTAATTAATTTCATGTAGGATGTAAGAGGCACTGCAATGGCAGCATCACCTCTCCTAAAAATCGTGGAAGAATTTGCTTCAACCTTCGACATCCTACCCTCCTTCTCCAGACAGGATTCTCCTGTTCCATGAAGTTGATTGTGATATATGAGACAAGAGTCCGATCTCTTCCATCACCTGCCGATATATATATATATATAAGTACAAAAAAAAACGTGTGGATCTCCTCGACAATCCTGACTTTAGAACCTAGTTTATCAAAATATATCAAAACAAAATTGATGTCCACTCCATTGAAATGTCACTCGGACTCACTTCCGCTGAATATTGAAGAAATGGCTGCCTATCCCTGATTAAAATCGGTGGAGACGATGCACATGACCCCGTTTTTCATCAGCAGAACCAAAAGAAAAAATAAAATGAAAATCTCTGAAGTCTTCGACGTAGTTAAGACAGTTTGTCGATGACCATCGGCAAGGTTGATACAAACTCTGTCGAGATTCCTAAGAACCGAAAAACTATTACATTCACTTGAGAATACACAGTAACTATTACAACCTTTCTCTTTATGGTAGGTTTTTAAAGACATATGATTCGTTTTGGGACTCTTCCGATGGGAAATATTATAATATTTCAAGGTTCCTGCTAATAATACTCAAGGAGGTATCTCAATCTCCTATTTTTGGCCTGATATGATTATAATAATAGAGCAAAACGGTTTCGAAATGGCTCCATGAACTGTACCTCAATCACGTAAACAGTGGAGTGACAATTTCTTTATGTACGGATGAGGGTTTCAATTGATCGAATGATGGATTTTCTTGAGATATGGCATTGACTCCGTCCTGACGAACTCGAACCATGGCGTCAACTGTTGGACTCATAGCTTTGAGAAATGTATGGAGAAAGAATTCTGAAGTCACGTTGAAAAAGGGTTTTCAAACAAAGATTGAGAGACATTCTCTTCTCAAAGGATCGCTCTAATGGTTGAATGCAATGTAGAGATAATCATTGCCATTGTTGTTAAGAAAGAACGCTCTGAGCCAAGGCTCGATCAACAGACCAACACAATGTCAATGAATCTTTTGGCCTCTCCTTGATTCACGTTTTGGGAGAAACCCTAGTTTCTGGCCCGAGTTCGAATCCAGATACATTTTCTAGCGAAGCCAGAGGTCGAGAATTTGCACTTGTCAATGTTCCTTCCAAGGAAATAGGCATGCAACGGGAAAAAGCCGGAAATATACTAGCGTTTTGGCAGATTTAAAAACTGAAGAAAAAATGTCATTTAAACAGGGACAATTGGCAGATTTAAAAACTGAAGAAAAAATGTCATTTAAACAGGGACAAGACCCTATCAGATTGTCTTTTATATTTCAACCATAACTTTTGACTAGGGTATCCATTTCACACATTCTTTATATTGACGTTTTGGGAGAAACCCTAGTTTTTATATTCACGTTTGGGGAGAAACCCTAGTTTTTGGCCAGCGTTCTAATCCAGATACATTTTCTAGCAAATCCAGAGGTCAAGAATCTGCACTTGTCACTGTTCCTTCCAAAGATATAGGCATGCAACTGAACCATAACTTTTGACGAGGGTATCCATTTCACACATTCTTTATATTTACGTTTTGGGAGAAACCCTAGTTTTTGGCCAGAGTTCTAATCCAGATACATTTTCTAGCAAAGCCAGAGGTTGAGAATCTACACTTATCACTGTTCCTTCCAAGGATACAGGCATGCAACCGGAAAAAGAAGGATATACTAGTGTTTGGGAATTAAAAACTGAAGAAAAAATGTCATTTAAAACAGAAACAAGAACCTACCAGATTGTCTTTTATATTTCAACCATAGCTTTTAACTCCGGTATCCATTTCACACATTCTTTATATTGTTGGAAAGATACTTCTAATATATATAATTTCATAACTATGTGATCTGATAAATTCCTCACTAACTTTCTGCCATTTTCAATATTCCGAACTGACACTTTATCAACAACCACAAGAGAATACGAAGCCTCAATCGCGAGCACTATTCAGGGAAGTTTACACGAAATATGGGTTGATTGAATTTAATAGTCTGTGCAGGTTAAATGGTGTCAGAGAGAAGAGGTCGTACACAACGTCCCCGCAATGTGATCTATAACAAATGACGACAAAGAAACAATAACAATATCTACCACAAGGATAGAGGGGAAAGAAGCAAAATCTAATATAAATGGTTGAAGAGGGGATCTGAACCCATGACCATTAAATGTTAAACTTGGATAATGAAGATGTTCTTTATGGTGATCATGGATGGTCCAAATTTATGATAGCCCACCAATGTTAAAAGTCAAATTCTAGATATAATATAAATGCATGAAAAAAATTACATATATATATTAGTACCAAAATGCAGTAATGGTGAGAGGGTTGCTACCAAAAGCAACCCAGTTTTTTTTTTAGAAAAGTCCTCTTAATCTTTCAAAAATTTTAATATTTCATTATTTTGGGCCATACTTTGTAGAGGTTTCTTATCTTTTCAAGAAATTCAAGCTAGTAAGCCTAGCATTTATTCTTTCTTTCAACATTCTTATATTATCATGATGTCAACTATCTATCCTAAATGTCAAATTTTCTTTATTCACTTTTTCTTGAAACCAAATATTACTTAAAAAGATTATATTATTTTAAAATCATCATTAAACAATTATTATAAATAATTTTAAGATAATTGGTTTTTATAATGTATCTTAAATGTCAAATTGCCCTTCTTCACTTTTTCTTAAAACCAATTATTCCTTAAAAAGATTATATTGTTTTAAAATCATCTTTATACTTTATTATAAATTATTTTAAAATAATTTATTTTTATAAACTTAAATTGCCATTGTTCAATTTTTTTAAGCCAAAAATTCCTTAAAGATATTATATTATTTTAAAATCATCTATGTGTTATAAATGATTTTAAAATAATTTGCTTTTATAAACTTTTGAGATTAGAAATAATATCTATACCCTTATTATAAATGATTTTAAAATAAAATAAAAATTATAAACTTAAATTGCCTTGTTCACTTTTTCCAAAGTCAAATACCCCTTAAAGAAATTATAATATTTTAAAATCATCTTTATTATAAATGATTTTAAAATAATTTGTTTCAATAGACTTTTCTTAAAAAATTAATAATATTTTAAAATTATATTATTTTAAAATAAGCAAATATACCTCGAAGAGATTATATTATTTTAAAATCTTATTTATTATAAATGATTTTAAAATAATTTGTTTTAATAAACTAACTTTCAAAAAGTTATATTATTTTAAAATAAGAAAATATAGTATTTTAAAATAAGAAAATATCCCTTAAAGAGATCATATTATCATTTTTATTATAATTGATTTTAAAATAATTTGTTTTAAATTTTTTTATATTATTTTAAAATAAAAAAATATCCCTTAAAGATTATCATCTTTATTATAAATGATTTTAAAATAATTTGTTTTAATAAAAAAATTTAAAGAAATTATATTATTTTAGTTTATAA
>JZKD02S2178210.1:1941312-1957735 GCA_000966675.3 Picea glauca | reverse complement strand
CCTCCTAGTATAGGATCAAACTACACAAGAGACAAAGTGGATCTTGGGTCCCCACAGAACCCTTAAACTCTTTACCACATGCCCTTTTCCCCTCTCCATGCGAAAGTTTTCTATTTGTGAGGGTCCTCTTACTCCAACAGAGTTGTGTTCATGAATTCAGGCTTTAATTGAAGGAGCTAACTCCGATGCTCCAGAACTTCAGTGCTCCAGAGGATTTACCATCACAACACTCCACACGTAAACCTTTGAACTAACGAAGGGCCAAAATCCACAGATATGATGGTTAGCGCTTACCCTTGGATCAACGGTCCATGTTCACTCCGAACTCTAGGGCTTCGATAATTTTCCACGCCAAAACAATCCCAACCCAAAACCTTCCGAACAATTGAATTTCAAATGACTCAGAAATCTACGGTCTACGTATACCCGATAACTGACGGTCAGGACTTACTATAGGCTTCGGGATTTCGGGAGTTTGTCCACTCTATGTAACAATGACTAGCTTATGTTGAGATGTTGAATCACTGAAACACTTGAGTATCCAACAACTTACACTTTCCCATTGATCTATGGTGTAGATCCACTATGGGGCTTAGGGACTTCAGGATTTCTCTTGTGACAAAAATTTCAAACTATCGGAGCAACGAAGTTTGAAGGACTTGGAAATTTACTATTTCTATCCCTCCTTCATCTTTGTTACCTAAATGACTCAAACTTTGGCGCACACTTTGCACTTCTCTCCTGAGCTTCGGACTTTTGAAAGTCACCTATGCACTAGTTGTGGTATCTCTCCTTGAGATTTATCAACACTTAGCAAAGTGTTGGCTCCGTGCACTCCTTGTACTCTATCCCTCTTTACACTACTGGGAGTGTAGGCGCACTCCTTTCACTCACTCCATGCAAACTTACACTATATCTCCTGAGCTCCTAAACCTATATATGGTTTGGCCTCCGCAATCCTTTCGTTGGAAGTGTGCACTCCATGCATCAAAATTTCATAAGAGAAACAATTGAAACTTATAAATTAATTCAAGGACTCATTCAACCAACCATTTGGATGCATACACGCACAAAACATAGAGGTAAAAAACATAACATTTATCCAATTACTCAGGGATAAACAACATTCACCTTTTCAGAATTTTAAAGCAATTATTTTCTTCTTTATTCTTTCAACAAGAGTAACATTAACTTTCAATAATAGCCTTCTGGAACAACGACTATCTTTTCAGCATCCTTCCACAACATCTTCTTCCAGGAGAAAGCAATAGTGATAACAAAAGCCTCTTATAGGCATAGATTACATTAATTTATACATGAAGGGGCTTCTCAAGCCTTCCCTCCAAACTATTCTAGTGCTTTCATGTCATAATTAAAAGAATCCTACCATTAGGCTTATTACAATAAATGAATAATTACAATTCAGATATGAGTCGTCGCTCAAAACATGTACAATTCTACAGACATTAAAGATATTTACAATATCATGGAGCATATACAAAGGATCTAGCTTGAAGATATCATGGGATATTTAATTACGAGGTCCCAAAATTAAAGTGACATGCTCTCCCTGGAATTTAAAGCAGTTATAAAGCGTTGTAATGGATGTCGTGTCATCTTCCACCCTGCCTTATTAAATGATGATGACGATTCTCCTACATCATACTCCTATGGACAAAATATTCATGGACTCCTATCCATGAGCTCCTTCACTTATTTTCCATGCTTCAGGATGTCTGCTTTAGTTATCCAACTGACTTATTCTACTAAATGATTCTTCTATTTAACCAGATATTCATAATAAACTTTTATCCTAGTTCTCTTAGCAATTATTTGATCTAAGCTCTTTTCTATTTGAAGCTTCTCTGCTATGGGCATCTGTCGCTTCCATTGAATCTCCCCTTGGTCATCTGTCTCTTCTGTGTCATCCAACTTCTAAGGATATAAATATGCTATGTTGAATATTGGTGAAATTCCAATGTCCTCTGGAAGTTCAATCTCATAAGAATTTGTAGAAAATTTTCCGAGGATTTTACAAGGTCCTATCTTCTTCATATTCATTTTATTATATTTCCCTCTTGGAAATATTTCCTTCCTCGAGTGTTCCAATACTTTATCTCCAACCTCAAAATTAACCTCTCTTCTTTTTTGATCTATTATGTCTTTGTATCTTTGGTTTCTCTCATGTAGTTGTCCTTTGATTTTGTTGCATTTATGTAGTGAAATCCTCTTCTCTTGCACTTTGAAATTCATCTTTTCCTAAATCTCTCAATTCTGAAATTCCCCTGGGATGCATTTTCTACACTATCTGGAATGGACTCTTACTAGTACTCTTGTTTGGTGAGTCATTATATGCAAACTCCACTTGAGGAAAAATTTGATCCCACTGACTGTTATGTTCAGTTACCAAACTCCTTAGGAGGTTCCTTAGGATTCTATTCACTACCTCATTCTATCCATCTGTCTAAGGGTAATACATTGAACTAAAAAAAATAAAAAATCCACATCTTCTTCCAGAAAGTCCTCCAAAAATATCCCACAAATTTTGTGTCTCTATCTGAGACTATACTCCTGGGTAACCCATGCAATCTCACAGTCTTGAAAAAACAAATTTCTATGTGAGTAGCATCATTGTTTTTATGACATAGTATAAAATATGCCATCTTTGAAAATATGTCAACCACCACAAAGATTGAATCATTTCCCCTCTGTGTTCCCAGAAATCCCAGAACAAAATCCATACTTATAGTGTCCCACGACCTGTCTGGAATAGGAAATGCTTGATGCAACCGTGTGTTATGTTGATTTCCTTTAACATACTAGACAATTTTTCATTTTTCCACAGAATTATTCACATTATACCTCATTCCTAGCCAATAGTATGAAGAAATGAACTGCACATATGATTTATCATGGCCAAAATATCCAGCCAATCCTCCAATATGTTTTATCTTCAGCAAATTGTATCTCATTGAGAATTTTGGGATACACAATCGACTTCCTTTGAACAACAATCATTTTTGGATAATATACTCCATCCATTGAATTGTATACCTTAACAAAGGATTTTCACAAGCTCCATAATCTTCCTTTAAATCTAGGTCTTCCTGGTACATCTCCTTGAGGTGTTAAAATCCCAAGGTCTCCACTTCAAATTCATGCAAGATTAGACATCACCTGCACAAAGCATATACAACTTTGTTAGCTCTACCACTAATATGTTTAATGAAAAAAGTAAAATTTTACATGAATTCAACCTATTTGGCATGTCTCGGGTTGAATTTCTCTTGTCTAGTAATGAACTGCAAAACATGATTGTCGGTATACAAAATAAACTCCTTTGGTATACGATAATGTCTCCATTTTTTCAAAGCTTAAATTAAAACATAAAATTCCTTGTCATATGTTGAATACTTCTCCTTAGAATCATTCAAATTATCACTAAAATAAGCAACAAGCTTATCATCTTGATTTAAAAATGCATCGACGACCACTCCACTTACATCACATTTGAATCAAAAAGTCTTCCTAAAATATGGCAGAATTAAGATAGGTTGTTCTGTTATATTTTCTTTTAACACTCTAAATCCTTCCTCGACTTATTTTTTCCAATCAAAAGATCCATGTTCGCTCTTTATAGTATCTAGTATGGGTGCACAAATACTGCTAAAATTCCTAATGAATTTGCTATAAAAACTCCCTAACCCATGAAAAATTCTTACTTCAAACACACTTCTTGGATAAGGTCACTCTCTTATAGCCCTCGACTTTTTTGGATCCATCTTTGATTCATCTAAAGAGATTACAAATCCCAAATATACAAGTTTTGTCTTCATAAAAAAACATTTCTTCAAATTTAGCAACAACTTTTTTTGTTGCAACCTCCCCAACACCATCTTCAATTTTCTTAAATACTCCTCCTCGGTCTTGTTGAAAATCTAGAATATCATCTAAATAAACAATTTCAAACTTCCCAATAAAAATTTTGAGCACTTTATTCATTAACCTCATGAATGTACTTGGAGCATGTGTTAAGTCAAATGGCATAACAAGCCATTCATACAATAGTTCATTTGTTTTGAATGTTGTTTTCCATTCATCTCCTTCTATCATTCCTATCTGGTGATAACCACTTTTCAAATATATCTTGGAAAAATAACTAGCTCCACTCAAGCAATCAATCAAATCATCCATTCTAGGTAAAGGAAATACTACCTAAAGGCTATCTTGTTGATGGCTCTGGAATATGTGCACATTCTCCAACCTCCATCATTTTATGGACTCAACAAAGTTGGTATTGCACATGACCTCAAGATTTCTCTAATTAGACCTTTGTCCAACAAATATTGGACCTACTCCTTGACCTCTTCATTCTCCCGAGGGGTTAATATGTATGCGGCTTTATTCGAAAAACATGCTTCTGGAATAAGGTCAATATGGCGACTAATACTCTTGATGCGAGGCAAAGTATGAGGAAACTCATCCACCACAAAGTCAAGAAACTCATTCAGTAATTCCTGAACTTCTACAGGAAAATAATTCATAGAAGTATTTGTAAGGATTAACCTTGTCTTACCTATAACAACAAACTACATTTTTTGATATTTCTTGACTTCTTTCAAGAGATCCTTCCCACTCATGAGAAGTATACTAGGACTAGCCTCCTCTTTGACTCCCTTATTTTCTAATGGAAACAACATATGTTTAAACCCATTTTTTTTCAAGGGTATAAGTATTCCTCCTCCCATCATGTATGAAATTCCTGTCATATTGCCACAATATCCCAAATAGAACATGAAAAACATACATAGGGATGATATCGCATAAAACTTCATCCTTATAACTACCAATTTTAAACTCAACTTTACACTATCTAATTACCATAACTTGATGTCCCTTTTTCAACCACGACACCCTATACAGATTTGGATGTGCTTTCATATCCAACACCAACTTTTCCACCATCTTAGTGGATTCTAAATTGTCAGTGCTCCCACTATCTATGATCACCATGCATACTTTGTCTCTGGTCTTGCAAGTAGTTCTGAATAAGTTGTTTTTGTGGACTGATTCCCGTACCTTTTTTTTTGGTTTCAAAAGAGATTTCCTCATCATGAGAGATCTTCCCTCTTCAATTGTTTCAGATTTCATTTCCATCTCTACATTCCTCTACTGCGCTTCACAAATGTGAGCTTCTCTGACTCCTGAATTATTATTTTCTAGACATTCCCAAGACATGTGCCCTATTTTTCTGCAAGCATAGCACCTGACTTCTCCTCCTCTACCTCTCCCTCTACCTCTCAGAAAATGATTTATTCCTCTAGAGTATCCCCCTCTAGTACTTCCTCATCTATCTTTAATGTCCTCGGCCATCAACCTCTGTCGGGTAACGCTACGCAATCAAGTGTATCTTTGCTACATCCTCGACCATAGACCAATAGGTCAGGCCATTCCACCAAAAGAAACTTTCATTCTCTGATACCATTTTTTGACAGCCCTAGCCTTAATCTACTAGGCTATTCCACACAGAGATACTTGCAGAAACATCATACACATCCATATAAACATATAAATGAAAATTATCAACTACCTATATATAAACATATGCAGGCGACATATTCTAATAATACACAGATTAATATGGAAATAAAAGTAAGCCTACACATATAATGTATACAATATATCCAGGCATTACTCATCAAATATATCACATGTACAATTACACAACATGTAAATGAACATAGAAGTGGCACTTATCTTTTAATAGAAGACCACCAACTGCATGCAGACCTTCCAAAACATTCTCAGCCATAGACCACGTTACTCATCACTCTCAGTAGTGGGTCACCCCCGAGCTAGGACTAAACTCCACCGGGCAAGGGATTCCTAAGCTAGGCAAGGTCAACAGGGAAGTCACACAGTTCAACAGGAAGGAATTCCTCCAATGATCCACTTACGCCCACAAATCAGAGACTCTCATTCCCCACATGCCTATTCCACACGAGGAGTGGACACCTTCACTGTCACACAGTCCATCGAATGCTACGCCTCCCTTTTTAGGGCTTTAGCAACAGCCTGGCTCAGGAATTATCAGATTTATGTAGTTGTTACTGGAATTCCTCCAGGAGAGATCAATTCCTTAGCACACTCTCTCACCTGGAGAGAGTTGCTCATAGGCCTAACAACCTGATTCTTCTATCCATCTCCTAAGTCCAAAGAGTGGCCACAAAACCAAAATTGGGTATGGGCTCTGGTAATGACATCAATCAACACCAGTCTAGAGAATATGTGGGTAGCAACAAAAAACGGATAAGGTACAATCTGGCTCAGGCACTACGCAATTGTTTTGTGCTTCACAGGAAAAAACAATTAGCTTCATAACATGGTGTGTCAGTTTCCCCAGGTTGCAAAGGTCAACAATGGAGGAAAAAATTGGCTTCCTAAAGGCTCTTTGTATGTGTGTGTGCAAGCTTCGAGAGTATTCCCATCCTCGTGAGGGGATCCCAATGAACTGACTTTCCCACCTAAATCTACATGCACCCAGGTTGACACATGTCTTCTTGACTCTGCATGAGATCGACTTAACATTCATTCCCTTCCCATAGGAACCTAGGACAACATAGGTTATGTCCAAACCTTAGCCTCTAGGAAATAATAATATCATATTATTACCTTAGAGGTAAGCCCTCTAGCTTATCCCCTTTTCCTAGACTCTTAGCCCCTTCCCTTTTCCTACCTAGTGAAGCCTAGTCCCCCATAAATATTTCTTCATGGGCGGTATACACACAACGATGTAATTATATTAATGGTGTGAGAATTTACATATACAAAAATCAAGCTTAATGGCCTTATCATTTAGGCTCTCCAGCCTAATAAACACATAAGATTTATAGCTTATTATAACTCGTCTCACCGACCTATCAAACATGTTTACAATTCATAATTAAAAATGGGGTTCTACCTGGGGATATTACAATATGCTCCCCTTATTTTTTGTTTGTCCTCAATGAAACTTGTGTATACATATACAATTCAACAATTCTTCAAAAATATGCAAGCTTTAGCTATTGGAATCATGTTATGCACCTGATGCTATACTTTCAAGCACCAATTTTCGTGTTCATTCTGCAGCTGAAATTCAATTTCTTTATTCCATAAAGATGCTTTAGGAAAAAACTAACCTTATTGTTCCTTATTACATGCTTCAATTAAACCTCATTGAAAGCATCAAATGGTTGTAGATCCACGATGTTCCACCCAACTTTAGATCTCATTGTTGATAAACTCTCAATAGGGGCTATGAGTCCACATACATTAAAAATATTCGCATACACCTATTCATTTGGAAGCAACATTAGAACGTACATGCAATATATATACATGCAATTCTAACAACATTATAACATGTATACAAGATACAAAACATACAATGAATAGATAATTGATACTTATCTGTTGATTGAGAAGACCTTCCATAACTGAGCAGGGATATGAATCCATCATGGAAATGGATTCCCAATATAGCCATGGTCCACAATCCATATCAACATGGTCTAGGCCAAGGTACCAAACCTCAGCAGAACTCCGACCAATGGTCTCTCATTCCCCACATGCATGTACAACCCAAGGTAGTATGCACCTTCCTTCCAGGGCTCTAGCACATGCCGGATAGGAAGTCTCAGAGCATCATGGCTCCAGGAGTTCCAACTACCCTCACCGGTCTCTAGGTACCCTCCAGGCCTCATACCGTGAACCTATCCCCACACTTCTCCCTCCATGGATCCAACCTTCTCCAAGGAAACCTAAGGAGAAATTTACACACACCCAGATCCATCGAGAATCCACAGGGTAAGATCCATTGTCTCCAATCAACATCTTCCCCAAGCTACTCTTTGTAGTCAACATTCCAACTTTAATCAATATCATCTCATCTGCATCACCCACATGCAGTTATCATGAGAGAACATAAAAGAATTCTATTAGGAACTCAAACTTAGTTCAAAAGGAAATGCAACTTTTCCCCAAAACATGAAATTCTATTTCATAATTCTTCTTGTCTTTTTCCATATTAGGAGTGCAGCCTTCCTTGTGGTTTTCCACGAGAACCAAAATGCATACCATTTTCCGTGCAATGCTTCCTCTTGCATACAACCAACAATTGTCAGTATTTCTTGTACATCATAATTCAATTGTAATATGTACAAAACCATATGCAGTGATTTTAGAATTTCCTACACCTAACAATTCAATCATAATTACCAAACAATTTAATAAAACAGAATGACTCATCATTCTATGCATATGCATGTTCATAATTAATATCTGTAAGTTCATTATTTTTTTATTTTTTTTTGAACATAAATTTTTTTTGTAGTCAATGCTTACGTGGCTACTTGACTTGCAACTTTTCTGTTGCAATATCTAACAACTCCTAAAATGTCCTTAACTTCATGAGTTAACAACATCACAGTTGTTAGTAACAGTTATTTCCATGCAATAATATATATATGCATGTACTTACAAAACACATTCAACAAATGCATTCAAGTATACAATTCTATCACTTACTATGCATGAGTGCAGTTCTCAATGCATATTTATTCAATGCATCTTCCATTGAATTACAAAATTCTCTTTATCTCAGTCATGTATCTTACCATCCATACGTTGGAATTTTGGCCAATGTCCTAACACATTCTCCACACACTTCCTATTGTTTTCCCAATTAATTGGATTCCTTCCTTTTCAAGCCGAACACTACACCAAGAATATCATTTCATGGTGTTCATTAGTGTTAGCAAAAAGGTTGCAGTCCAAGTTTTATTTAAAGGTAGGAATCTTTTAGTACATGTGTGATTCATAACCTTCCCATATCCATACTTTTCGATATCCAACCATGTCCTGGTCTCATACATGACTAGATTTACTGGCATTCACTCCAATAACAAGTTCTTATCTTTTATTTCTTTGGTATTACCTCATAACCAAATTAACATGAAATTCTACTATGTTGTCGTGTGCATTCGAAAGTTAAAAATTTTTGAAAACTATGACAAGCCTCTAGCCTTTACCACATCTAGTGGTATCTTATTCATGTTAATACATTCAAATAATACTATCATGTGTATCATAAAAATTCAATCAGGGAAAATTCTTACCTGAACTTCCCTTTGGCAATTATGTAACATAATTTCAGAAGAGAATACTTACCTGCATAGCTACCATTAAATGAATTTGATGTTACCTGATTAGTTGATGATAGTAGAAGCTTTCATGCTTCTATTATCTTACTTATAACCAACACTTTATCTTGTTGTTGCTTCCTTCCATATGCAAAAACATCATCAACAACACTTTGCAAACATGCAAGAATTTTTTATTTAATTGTCCCAACAACCCATAACATACTTGCTACCATATAAATTGCAACAATTTATTTCTCCCTATAACACTTTTCCTTGTTGATCCCATAATTCTTTAATTCTTCCCAAATTCCTGAATCTTATTGTGCTCTCATTGTAGTCATTGTACATGATTATTTCTGTCCTAAGCACTTTCTAGCCAATCACCCTTGGTTTCCCTTCGCATTTCCAGCCAAATCACTTTTGGCAGCCTTTGCATTTACAAGCAATACCCAACTGATATTAACCTTCAACTTTCATTTATTCCATGAATCCTACTATCCTAACTCATATTTGGATGAATTATAATTCCAAACATGTTGTCTTATAGACTTTGGATCTTCAATATCCAGTTACTCTTCAGAACTAAACTCCATCATCCCTTTCCCGAATGAATACTTTAGTACTTGAGGTTTTCTTGTACTCTTCTCTTCTCTTTTCCAACTAGCCTCAAACTTGACTTGCCTAGATAATCTTTAGCGTACTATAAGGATGAACATATGCCTCCTTTTCTATATGCATGGAATTAATTGAAAGTACTTATTTTACCTTACCATCATAGTTTCAAGTGATACCTACAACCTCTTGGTTTCCATTCATGGATCTATGTCACTTAAGATGGATTCTTGTCAGGAGCCATCTCCTTTGTATTCAAACCCATGCATAGAACCATTTTATTTTTCCTAGTTACTTTTTGTTTTCTCTTTAGAAATCATTTCACTTTTAAATTATTCTTGACTTGATATATACCTCATGAATTTTTCTTCCATTATCTTACGATGTTCATGGACTTGACTCCATCCGGGAGTCCTTCCTTGTGTACCTTGCATACTTGCAACCACATATTATGTTGATATTAATTTTCATCATTCCATTATTATTTGGATTCCTTTGATATAGCTCCTACATGAACGAATTATAATTCCATTCATGTTCTCTGAGTAAACTTGGTTAGTTAACACCAACTTCTTTCTTGAAGTAATTTTATTTATCCTTCTAACATGCATATTCAACTTTTTTCATGCCATATTTGATTACCTTCATGCCATGCTTCCATTACACATTCTGATAGAAATAATGGAGGTGTTATCTCCAACCGTGGAACTGATCCTTGGGGATGTCACATATTATCTCCAAACTCTTTCATATTCCATAAAACCTTTCTTCCTTATTCCAATTCTTTGCATCTCCATATGAACTTATGGTTCATGCATTATCATGTATCACAGATGGTTGAATACCTGGAATCCTCTTTCCAAGACCTTTTCCAATGATTTCCTCCTTGCTCAATTCAAAATCCTGAGAAGAAAGTTATAATTGTTTGCACAATGGTGCTTTCTGGAAGGTGATCTTTGTAAAACTGTTTTTATTTCACATAGTCGAATTGGCTCTTGGATCCTTTCTCGATCCTCTCTTTAGGTTTACATACCTTCTTTAATTCTTTTGATGAAGGTATTTTCAATCATGGAATCGACAGGCTTTATCTCTAATCCCTTCTTTGTTCTTAAAAACAATTTATGGTCACTATCCCTCTTTATTTTCCCCCCAATCTCATGTGACCATAGGCTGTGACCAAGCACTAGTCTGATAGGCGGTTATCTGGAGCTTCATGACCTTGGGGATCTAGGACTTTGGGCTTTGGGGGTTCTCACAACTCCAAACCTCTAATTCCCCAGAGTGATGAATTTGGAGAACTCACAAAGAATGTGTATTGATGGTCCACGAATTCCTAGCATCCAATGACTGATATTTACTACAGAAATCCAGGCTTCGAGAGCTATCGATAGGCCATACTCTCAATCATTATGTAGTGCCAAGTCTTCGGACTGCTGCAGTTGTTGCCAAGTACAAATTCATATGAAAACTGGCATGCCTAGGGGAGATCCACGTAACCAAGGTGGCATCATAATTCCACGTCACATTCTCTGCTTCGTAACTTCCTGGCTCTGGGACTTCGGAGCTTTGGCGATTTCTTCCTCCCATTCCATCATGAACCATTTCTCCTAGAGTGATGCATTTATGAACTGTCGTGATATCTATGACTCACCATCACTTATGCTCCAATATGAAAAATGATATTTTCTCTTCACCGCAGTACCTTACCTCTTACTCTTGGTCTGATCTAACGACTCTGATCTATCTTCGGCCAATCCAACGATCAAGTGCTTTCCCCCGGATCTATGACGTAGATCCACTCTGGGACTTCAGAACTTTAGGCTTCGGCCCCTTTTTTCTTTATAACACATAAACTTCATTGAAGTCCCGAAGTCCGAAGGACTTGGACGTTAAATGTCATGCACCTTTTTTCAGATCTGAAGGCTAGAAAATGTTGGCCTTTCCCCTGCGCAGATATTACGACCCAACTTCAAACCTTTTGATTCCAAACCCATAGTTACTATAGTATCTTTTCTTTGTTGTCTTTCTTGAACCTCTATACCTCCTAACCTTCCAAACACAACCAAGGTGTTCTCTTGGTACTCTAGGATGCTATGAAATTCATATTTTGTCCCTCTTGACAACAATTTTCTCTGAGATTTTTATTCCATAACCACTTATGCAGCCCAATTCAGGATCATTGTTGAAAATTGGGCTCAGAACTTCAATTTTGTCCATTTTGACAACAATTCCCTTCCAAAACCTTTTCTTCAACTTCCACTTTCATGTCCCATCCATGCTCAGTGTTGAAACCTCGCTCGGATACCATTTGTAACATCATGGGCCATCAACCTCTGTCGGGTAATGCTACCTAATCAATTGTATCTTTTCTATAGACACCATAGACCAATATGTCTGACCATGCCACCAAAAGAAACTTTCATGCTCTGATACCATTTTGTGACAACCCCAACCTTAATCTACTAGGCTATGCCACACATAGATACTTACAGAAACATCATACAAATCCATATAAACATAGAAATGACAATTATCATCTACATATATACAAACGACATATTCTAATAATACACAGATTAATGCGGAAATAACAATAAGCCTACACATACAACATGTACAATATATTCAGGCATTACTCATCAATTATATCACATGTACAATTACACAACATGTAAATGAACATAGAAGTTGCACTTATATTTTAATAGAAGACCACCAATTGTGTGCAGAACTTCCACGAACCTCCCAGCCATAGACCATGCTTCTCATCACTCTCAACAGTGGGTCACCCCCGAGCTGGGACTAAACTCCACTGGGAAAGGGATTCCTAGGCTAGGCAAGGTCGACAGGGAAGTCACACAATTAAATAAGAAGGAATTCATCCAAGGAGCCACTTACTCCCACAACTCACATAATATCATTCCCCACATGTCTGTTCCACCCCAAGAGTGTACACCTTGACTTTCACATAGTCCATCGGCTGCTACACCCCCCTTTTCAGGGCTTCAACAACAGGTTGGATCAGGAATTCTTAGATATATGTAGCTACTACGGTACTTCCTCCAGGAGAGCTCACTTCCTTATAAAACTCTCTCACCTATAGAGAGTTGCTCGCAGGCTTGAAAACCTGGTTCTTCTATCCATATCCAAAGTCCAGAGGATAACCAAAGTAGGAAAATCAAGTATGGGCTCTGGTAATGACATCAAGCCACCCCAACCCAGAGAATACAAGGGTAGAAACAAAAAATTTCTAAGGTGTGATCTAGCTCAGGCACTACGTAGTCGTGTTGTGCTTCACAAGAAAAAACAATTAGCTTCATAACATGGTGTTTCAGTTTCCCCCAGGTTGCATAGGTCAGCAATGGAGAAACAATATAGTTGTCTAAAGGCTCTTTGTTTGTGTGTGTGCAAGCGTTGAGAGTATGCACATCCTCGTGAGGGGATCCCAATGAACTAAATTTCCCACCTAAAACTGCATGCATCCATGTTGACACATGTCTTCCTAAAGTTGCATGAGATCCACTTAACATTTTTTCCCTTCCCATAGGAACCTAGGAAAACATAGGTTATCTCCAAACCTTAGCCTTTAGGAAATAATAATATCATATTATTCCCTTAGAGGTAAGCCCTCTAGCTTAGCCCCTTTTGCTAGACTCTTAACCCCTTCCCTTTCCCTACCTAGTGGAGCTTAGTCCCCCATAAAGTTTTCTTCGTGGTCGGTCTACACACAGAAATTTAATTATATTAGTGATGTGAGTATTTACATATACAAAAATCAGGCTTAATGACCTTAGCATCTAGGCTCTTTGTCCTAATAAACACATAAGCCTTCTAGCTTACTCTAACTCCACTCACTAGCCTATCAAACATGTTTACAATTCATAATTAGAAATAGGGTTCTACCTGGGGATATTACACTATCTCTCTGACTATTAAATCCTCCATCATCCCCCCTCGATTTCTGGAAATTTTCTGTAGTAGTTCCTCTTCCTCTGTTAGGACCCTTTCCCCTTTTCCTTTGATTTGCTTTCTCCCCAATTTTTCTTCTGATTTCAGGGCTATCCTATAAGCATCCTATACTTTACTCATAGTTATATTACTAATATCATCGTATATTTAAAACCTCAATCCAAATATACCTAGAAACTTTCTCTTCATCATTTTCACTGTCCCGCTCTTATATTTAACTTATAAAATTTTGAGTATACTCCTTCACTGGAAAACCTTCTGTCTCAGATTCTGCAACCTTATGAATAGATTCATCTGACAATATTTGGGTATGAATTTATTCTTAAGCTTAGCTACCATTCTATACCAACTCTTAATCTTGGTCTTACCTTTCCTTCTTCTCTCATCTTATAACTCATCCCACCATAAAGCTACATGTCCCTTCATCCTGGTCACCACATGCTTTACTTTCTTCTCATCATCAATATCCTCATAATCAAAGTACTTGTCTAAAGAACTTATCCATTCAAGCAATTATTATACATTAAGATTACCTTCATAAATCATAACTTTCATCTTCTCTCTGGTTCCCAACTTGAAAACAACTCTCAGGAATCGCTCCTCTCCTACTTGTTCTCCCAGTGCTTCTTATTCTTATAGATCTTCATTCTTAGCTTCACTAACATCACCAACCTATGGTGCTCTTATTTGTGTTGTTTCCATGGCATCCATCCTTGCATGATTTTTTCTCATTTCCTCCTCCATAATTGCATTGACTGCAGGTCTCTCCTTGTTGTTATCAGACTAATCGGTAGGTGAAGACACTAACAGATCTCCCTAGATCCACCTGGATCTAGAACAAAACACACCAGAACATGACGCTTTCCTTAAGTTTTAAATATTGAATTTACTAACTAAAGAAGGATGGGTGACATACCATTTAAATGTCGCTTCCTCTCTCCATCGCCATCCTAGCTCCGTTCCAACACTCATACAATGATGATCCTACAAAAGAACGCAACCAACCAAAGTGATAGTAATAGCATAAACTCAATATAAACCTATGTATGTGATCAATGAATCATATAATAAAACACAACAAGCTTTATAGGAAAGAATCATATTACTGTATCATATTAAATGTAAAAGAGAGATTACAACCATGGCCTTGATATCATAAGGTCCCTTCCAACTGTCCTTTGTTCCCCACACACTTCCACTCCAAGAATTATGAGAGCATAGATCTGATAATATTCACAATCTATCTTGACAAAATAAATCTCAAAGCCACTCCAACCAAGCTAATAATTCCAAGCCAACCAAAGATAACAATCTCAAGAACCCCTTCTCCATGAGAGCTCCTCTCCTTTTATAAGTTGAAGAGGATAAGGTGAGGAGGTTAGGATGATCCCACTAAATCATGAAAGCAAGTAATATCCAAACCATTCAGATGCCACCTCACCATGGAAGTTTCTCCTTCTAGAAGATTCGAGAAAACGCTCGTTTTTACCACGTGTAAGCATTCTCTCACCCTGCTTATAGTGCAACCTGTGAACTGTTCGCACCCTAGCTATGATGCAGCCTACGAGAATCAGACATTCTCACACCCTAATACATAGGCAGCATGCAAACTTCCTTTTTTATAAGGTTCTTACACAGGAAAATGCAACTTCTTTTCTCAGGAAAATTTCTTCTCCCTTCTCTCTTCAGGAAAAGTTCTTCTCCATTCTCTCTTCAGGAACTCAGGCCACTGACCCCTCTGAAGGCAACATATAGTTTTACATCATTAACGGTCATAGGGATGACGAAAATAATGTGTAACAGAGATCCCCCCAAAGTATGAAGTTAAAACAGAGTGATAGTTGAAACATTTTGTCGAGTGTGTGTAGGGAACGAAGGATAGTTGGAAGGGACCTTACGACATCAAGGCCATGGTTGTAATATTTCTTTCACATTTAATATAATACAGTAATATGATTCTTTCCTTTAAAGCTTGTTGTGTTTTATTGTATGATTCCTTGATCACATACATAGGTTTATATTGAGTTTATTCTATTACTATCACTTTGGTTGGTTGCGTTCTTTTGCAGGATCATCATTGTATGAGAGTTGGAACGGAGCTAGTATGGTGATGGCGAGAGGAAGCGACATTTAAATGGTATGTCACCCATCCTTCTTTAGTTAGTAAATTCAATATTTAAAACTTAAGGAAAGTGTCATGTTCTGGTGTGTTTTGTTCTAGATCCAGGTGGATCTAGGGAGATCTGTTAGTGTCTGCACCTACTGATTAGTCCGATAACAAAATTTTGTCCCCAGTGGAATTTCCAATTTTGTTATCGGACTAATCGGTAGGTGCAGACACTAACATATCTCCCTAGATCCACCTGGATCTAGAACAAAACACACCAGAACATGACACTTTCCTTACGTTTTAAATATTGAATTTACTAACTAAAGAAGGATGGGTGACATACCATTTAAATGTCGCTTCCTCCCGCCATCGCCATCCTAGATCTGTTCCAATGCTCATACAATGATGATCCTGTAAAATAACGCAACCAAACAAAGTGATAGTAATAACATAAACTCAATATAAACCTATGTATGTGATCAAGGAATCATACAATAAAACACAACAAGATTTATAGGAAAGAATCATATTACTGTATCATATTAAA
>JZKD02S2178210.1:1914493-1926997 GCA_000966675.3 Picea glauca | reverse complement strand
GCATAACAGAGAACACTAGTTCTCCCTTGCACCACCCTGCCACCCTGGTTTCTCTGGCTGCAACCAGATGGAAGCTACAACTTCCAGTGTTCAAGCTCCCACTTGAACCTCTGAGTACAATAGTCCTCCCAAGCACCTTCCAACGTCCCTATAAAATTAAATAATAAATACACAGACAACTTATGCAGATATGTCAATTCTTACCTATCTTTCCTTCTTTATAAATCTGGTCTTCTATCTTCTTTTCTGCAATTCTTCTCTTCTTCTGTTTGTTTAGCAGGTCTGCTCTGCATCAACTTTTTCTATCATTCAGCTCTGCTTCTGCTCTGTCTGTCATTCTTCTCTTCTTCTACTCTGTGTTTCATCTCACTCTGCACATTTGCTCAATCTCATGCTATGCCACTACTCATTTTCCTTTTCTTACTGTTTATTCATTTTCCCTCCATGACAACCAACTACATACAGTCTGTCTCATTTTCTTTTATACTCACCCATACGGTGGTTCCACTTTGCATTTCCTTAGGCAAAAGAAAGACAACTGTCCAAGCAACTGAAACGCCAACTGATCGACAACTAATTTGAAATCATGAGTTTGGTTTGCTAACAGATTCCAAACTAAGGAGTTAACTTGTGAGAGAGAATAGTAACCCTCCAATCAATACTTGATCCGACGGTTCAAATCCAATCGAGATTTCACACATCGCGATTTCGACACTCTTGGCGTTCAGAGTTTTTGTCACTTACAAATCTCAATCCCCGAAACTCCACGAAGAAGTCAGATCAATGGTCCAGATCACTTCTTTATTCAACGACTGCGATTAAATCGCGATTTCGCATATCGCGAAATCAGCATTCCTGTTGCATTGTGTTCTTTTCCTCTCTATGTCGCGATTCGCGAAACTCCGACGTGGAGTTTGATCAACGATCCAGATCTAATATTGAATTGACGGCTGCAATTGAATCGCGATATCACATATAGCGAAATCAGGGTTCTTGTTGCATTTGTTTCTTTTCCTTTTGAAATCACGATTCACGAAACTCCGATACGGGTTGTGATCAACGGTCCAGGTATGATCTTAACTCAACGACTACGATTGAGTCACGATATCGCATATCGCGAAATCGGGGTTCTTGTTGCATTTGTTTCTTTTCCTTTTGAATTCGCGATCCACAAAACTCCGACAAGAAGTTAAATCAACGGTCCATATATGATCTCTATTCAGTGGCTGCGATGAAATTGCGAAATCGTATATCGCAATTTCGGGGTTCTTGTTGTCAAGTGTTTTTGTCACTTCAAAGTCCCGATTCACGAAACTCCGATAAGGACTTAAATCAACAGTCCAGATCAACCTAGATCTTGACGGCTCAGATTAGGTCGCGATATCGCATATCACGAAATCGGGATCCTTGTTGCACTTTTTTCTTTTCCTTTTGGAGTCGCGATTCACGAAACTCTGACATGGAGTTAGATCAACCGTCCAGGTACAATATTGACTCAAAGGCTATGATTGAGTCGCGATATCGCATATCGCGAAATCGGGATTCTTGTGGATGAAATCCCAAAGCTTCTTCAACTCCCAATCCCTGATACTCTGACAAGAACTGTAATCTACGATCCAGATTCATTTTTGATAATCCAATGGCTATGATTGAATCGTGAAAGCTTGTTGCAATGGGATTCCTGTTTGATACAGACTTGCCATCAATGACAACCATTCGTTGATTTGCTGTCTGTTGCCAACATGCATTCGCTGTCTGTGCAATATTTACCAACATTCTCATCATAAAACTTTCTTTTAAGTTCACCGGAGGCATCAGAGGTATTGGTATTAAGTTATCATAGACTATTGACAAGTTTCTTCTCAATTGTTTCAATTGAATCAGAGTACTTCCCCTCATTGCATCTGAATAGATTTGGATAAGTTCCTTTGAACAATGTTGATGAAAACCAATGATCTTAGGAGTTGTTTAAATTAACTCTATCGAGGACTTCAGAGCGCTTAATATTAACTTTGATGATGGCTTTAGAGTAGTTTTTTCCATGTTCATCAATCAAGTTTATTTTGGCAAATTTTATGTTAACTTTTCCAATGGTATTCCCATTTTATGATTTATCTCCCTTTACAAACATTATGTTCAAATAATTTCCATTTTCAATAAAATAAAACCATTTAAAATTAAAATATATCAAACTTTGAAATAACTTATTGTAAAACCAATCTTTACTTGAAGAAAATTTGTGCGGAGTCGAGGTCCATTAAGCCTTGTGTTGATGCCATTGGAGGATATTTTAAACACTCATAATTTTTTTATATGATCTCTGATTGGGGAACCGTATTTTCCATCATGATGAACAGAAATAGGTTCTTTTAGTGGGACAACTAACCATTCCATTCAATCATTCTATTGGTGTAATGGCTGACAAGGTTGGTTTGGGAGATAAAACTTTGGCTATTTTTTTTGGCACTTTTAGGCATTGAATTTTAATTATGTGAGTTTGTTTGAAATTGAAATGGAATAAATCATTTGATTGTCCTATTTCTGGGAAGAAAATGTGTTTTGATAGACGTCAAAAAAATGCGCTAAAAGGCGTGTTTTAGTGAGACTTCCGGTCCCACATTCGATGTTGCTTCACTCAAAATTTATTATGCAAGTTTTTGTGTTGTTTGTGATAAATAAGGTATTATTTCATCCATTGACGTTGTAGTGATGTGTCTAAATACACCAAAAAAACCAAATGGTCTTGAGAGCACTTAACACTGTGTAGGACCTGAGAGGATTGAATTTCTTCTTAAGTGTGTTTCAGTGTCAATGCAAGACCAATAGGTGTCATGGTTAACCCATATGATTATAGACAATACTTTCACAATAAATATTTATTCATAAAATAAAGAATCACAAAACAAACATGTTTGTACGATGTGTGTGATGAAATCTATTGGTGACACAAATAGTTTTAGCACAACTGCGATCATGAACTTGGTCAAGCGTGATGGACACTAATTTTCAATTATACAATTAAGCATAGAAAGTTGAGTCTTTGGAAATGTTAGGAAACTGACTGACATGTACAACAAGAAGGATATGAGCTGGAGGAGGTTAAGATAGGCCACAAGACAAAGGTTGGTCGTGTTGGCTAGGTTAACATTGGCGAGAGGAAGAATATCATCGTGCAGTGAAACTTATCAAGAATAAGTGCATCAGTGAGTGAGAGGCGAAACTCGCTAATATTAAATTTATTGAAGTTAAAGGGAGGGGAATTGTCGATATCCGATGCATCGGTGAAAGTGGAAGGAAGTTATTTGGTCAAAGGCATGTGCACGACTAGGATAATCATGTTAAAACATTATCCATGTGATGGATTTGATCACGTGAAATCCACCGGTGATAAAGATGTACATCACTGAATTTTATCGGAAGTGCACTGACACATCATCCAAGTTTGTAGGAAGATGGCCTATGTATTGGCGGAGGAATTACTAGCATGCCAATGTGTAGGTGGAATAAAGGATGTGCTCACTGGTACATTAGGTATCGGTGCATGAAGAGGTAACTCACTAAATTTCAGATCGACGAGTCGAAGTGATTGGAAGAGAAACTACAAATGATAAGGAGGGAAGCATGGGAGGAAAACTTAAGCTTAGCCATTAGCACGAGAGATAGAGAGAGAGTGTGAGGGTTCTAGTAGAAAGTTTGGAAGTTTTGGAGGGGGGCCTAATTTCTTCTCTCAAAGAGACTGTAAGAGAATAAAATTGGGAGGTTGTTGTGTGTGCACAAAAGAGCCATACTAACAATACTCCTCAATGAATTCCACCATAGAGCGATCATCTTCGCCTGGTGAATAATATACCCACCATGGTATACCTCTCTGGGAAAATCAAGTACATAATTAAACATCATCCATATCTGTATGCAAAAATTTACCCTAGATAATAACGTATAATTGGTCAGGGTCCTAGTACTAAATGATTTGGGTAGTAGGTACTCATGGGAGTTTAGTAGCAGACATGGGAATAATTTCAACAACCCATTCTCCTAGAGAGATTCCAAGATAATTGCATCCCCTTGGGAAGAAGAGTCATTAGCCTCATGGGATATCTCTCTCCACTCAATCATATTGTATGGTTACCTGAACACATCCAGGAAACATAAACATAAGAAACTTGTCAGCCAATTGTTTCCTAAAACATAATCTGTCTAATGAAACTGGAAAAACAAATTGCACATAGCCTCATGGTTCGAGTCACATTCATGGGTCATCATTTGATTACCTATAGGTGTGATGCAATGAGCCAAGTGATTATTGTAGAGAGACACATGATGATCCACAGAAATTGGGCCTCTCAGCCACTAGCTAATTAGGCATGTGGGCCATATATTTCCCTACTAAAATTCATGAAAAAATGCAAAGAAAATGAGGATGGGATCCTTAGTTCTTACATATATATAAAAAATAGTTGGATGGTTGAGAGAAGCCTCCACAATACAAAAATACAAGACATTAGCGCATATTTTAGCGTCATAATTTAGTGCATTTGAGTGCATGAATTGGGTTGATGGGATGGCGCAAAACTGGATGCTAAATGACATGTTCACCTGGGCGTCGAATTTAGCACCCAGTTTATCTCCCTCTTTAGCTCCAGGTTTTTCTCCCTCTTTAGCACCTAGTTTTTATCCCTCTTTAGTGCTCAGTTTTGATTCTTATTTAGCGCCCAATTTTGTTCCTGATTTAGAGCCTAGTTTAGTGCCCAAACTAAGATATATCTCTCTAAATAACGCCAAAAATAACTCTTGGTTTAGCTCCTATTTTAGTGACTAGTTTATCTCCAGGTGGGGCGCCTAATTTAGTTCCTGGTTTAGCTCTTGGTTTAGCGCCTAGTTGAGCTCAAGGTGTAGATCCTAGTTTAGCTTCTAGTTTAGCACCTGTTTTATCTCTTGGTTTAGATCCTAGTTTAGTGCCTAGTTTATCTCTAGGTGTGGTGCCTAATTTAGCTCCTAGTTTAGTTCCTGGTTTAGTGCCTAGTTTATCTCTAGCTATGGCTCTTAATTTAGCTCCTGGTTTAGCTCTTGGTTTAGTGCCTATTTTAGCTCCAGGTTGAGCTCCAGGTGTAGCTCCTAGTTTAGCTCCTAGTTTGGCTCTTGGTTTAGCTCCTATTTTAGCGCCTAGTTTAGCTCCAGGTGTGGCACCTAATTTATCTCATGGTTTAGCTCTTGGTTTAGCACCTAGTTTAGCTCCAGGTGTGGAACCTATTTTATCTCCCAATCATGCTTCATATTTTTCTTCTATTGTATCATCGAAAATAGATTCTATTTTGGCTTCCAAATTAACACCAGGATGTGCTTCCATTATAACATATTTTTTTGCTTCCAGAATTGCTTCCTTGTTAGCTCCATGGTTTGCTTCCTTTTTAGCGTCTGGTTTTGTTTCTTTTTTAGGTCTAGGGTTTTCTTCCTTTTAGTGTTTGGATTTGCTTCTTAATTAACATCATTCTTTTCTTCTTGTTAAGCAACCAATTTAGATTCCTACTTAGATCCATAAATAGCTTCAAGTATGGATTCGAATTTAATGTCGAGTTTTACTTCCATTTTAGAGCCACATTTTTCTTCCATATTAACAACTCAAGTTGTGTCCTTTTTAGCTTCCATGTAGTAATTTAACTTTTTTTATTTAAATTTAATTAGTTAAATATATCATGAATCTTAAACAACTTATATTATTACAGAGTAACTCATATTGCATTTGAAGCATTTTATATGATAGATTTTTATAAATAATTTTTAGGGAACTGGACATCCATACAAACTAACAACATCATTATACTTATTAAATCTCCATCTAAATAAAATCTACAACATATAGTATATATAAAAGAACAAGATAACGATTATAACACGATTATCATCTTTAATTAAAATTAGTAAAATATATCAATATTAGATAAGTATCATGTCAAAAAACTTATATCTTTAATATTTATAATATCATCATCATATATAACTACGACAAGTCAAATTGAAATATGAAAGTAGATCAATAACATGTAAGAATGATACATGGCCAAGAGTCGATGTAAGTTAATATGATATATGTCCAAATGATATAAGTCAAAATGATAAATGTCAAAATTATAAAACTCAATAATATGGTATTGCAAGTGAAAATGATACATATGATAGTAAACATGAAAATATGAATCACAACGATATATCAACAATTATTAATGATGGAGTCTATTGTAAATGTGTTGAATCTGCACAAAATAGATCTATCTAAACAATAATACACACATTTGCAGAGCGAAATTGAGAAAGAAGAAGCAAGAGAGAAAGAATGGAAGAATTCTCATTAACTGTATTCCACACTCAAAGAGTGAATAATTTACAATAGATATAGGATACATGAGTAACTAATGAGACATAGTGGTGTTATAGAGTGATCTGGACACACACCAACAATTAGGGGAGTGAACTTCCACCTAGTCTAATCTCTCATGCAGTTATGGGAGTGAATTGCCACCTAGTTGAGTTAACTAGTCAACTAGTCTTCAATTGACTGACTGAACAAAGAGTAGTGAGGAGTTAACTCAAGAGATAAAGGGTAATGTGTTAGTCTGGTGATGATCCCAAGTCAAGTGTGCATTATATAGTGATGATCTCAATGTTTCATGGTGACAAAACCAATGCAACATCTAAACTCAACTCAACTAGTCAAACTGAAGTGTCAACTGAAAGATAATATTCTCCAAGTGGAATATTCTCCCCTAAAATATAGGAGACTGGACAATGAATAATTATGTCTAATAAAAAAGGAAAACCCTTAGGAAAAATAAATCCTAGGTGTGTGTGATGTAACTCCAACACCCCCCCTGAACATCACTATGGTGAAAATAAAGAATGGGTCCCGACAACGAGGCCATGTTAGGTACCCAAATATAAAAGATACATTGAAATAAATGAGGAAAGAGGGAAAAAATCATGGTTAAACCCCCCCCTCAAATTAAAATGCATAAAAATAAATGAGAAGGAACAAAAAAATAGTTGTTAAGCAACCCCGTCCTTGACTCCAAGAAGACCTCGCAATTGTGCAAGTTTGTGCTCATTGAAGATTTTGTTGAAGATGTAGATGTCTGCACGGATCGGATGAAGTATATGCACCATTGATATTTCCACACATATCCACTTTGTCTTCTTGTAATGAAGACTATGAAAAAAAACAATTGGATGAAACTTTGAAAACTGTGCGGCCGTTTCCGGAAAAACGTTGAAATTTTGTTGATTTTAAAACGATCATAACTTCACTTCCCGAAATCCGTTTCAGACAATTTGTTTTTTGAAAATGGATATTTTTCTGAGATGAATTCAAATATCCAAATTGTAAATATCAGAATGGAGTCTGATGTGTGCAGATCCCTTTTTGTCTCCCGAGATGCATGCATTGCGCATAAAAAAGTCTCTGCATGTGACTCCTGAGATGCATGCCATATATATTCTACATGAATTTCAAAAAACAAATCTGAAATGGAGTATACATTGTGTAGAAGACTCTTCATAATAAGCAGCTTGATCTTCTGATGGCTTCTCTTCTGGATCTATCTGTTCAATCTCCTGCATGAAATATTCACAATATTATTTATTCCCAAATAGAACCTCCAATCTGGTCTATAATTCATTTGGATTTGATTCTTGTGAGTCATCATATACTTGATGGAAAATTTCAGGAGAAATTGACAAGCAGATAAATCCTATGGCCATATCTTGTCTATTGAGAAAGTCATTTTTCTCATCGGTGGAATCAGGCTCCACTTCCATTGCTATAGCTATTTTGTACAAGCCTCTGCATCTAAGATGAAGAATATTTTTTGGCTTCCATTCCAAATAGTTATGATGTGTGAGAAGTATTGTTGGTGAGTAAAACATAGATTCCATCTTTATGTGTTCTTCAATCTTCAGTACCTGCAAAAAATAAATTGGTGTAGCTTTTTCTTAGTAGTCTGTCAGCTTTGATGCCATGTAAATGTGTTGAACCTTCACAAAATAGATCTAGATAAACAATAATACACACATTTGCAGAGAGAAATTGAGAAAGAATAAGCAAGAGAGAAAGAATGGAAGAATTCTCATTAACTGTATTCCACACTCAAAGAGTGAATAATTTACAATAGATATAGGATACATGAGTAACTAATGAGGCATAGTGGTGTTCTATATTGATCTGGACACACACCAACAATTACAGGAGTGAACTGCCACCTAGTCTAGTCTCTCAGACAGTTACGAGAGTGAACTGCCACCTAGTTGAGTTAACTAGTCAACTAGTCTTCAGTTAACTAGCTGAACAAAGAGTAGTGAGGAGTTAACTCAAGAAATCAAGGGTAATGTGTCAATCTTGTGATTATCCCAAGGAAAGTGTGCATTAGCTAGTGATGATCCCAATGTTGCATGGTGACAAAACCAATGCAACATCTAAACCCAACTCAACTAGTCAAACATAAGTGTCAAATGAAAGAGAATATTCTCCAAGTGGAATATTCTCCCCTAAAATATGGGAAAATGGATAATGACTAATTCTGAATAATAAACAAGGAAAAACCTTAGGAAAAATAAATCCTAGGTGTGTGTGAAGTAATTCCAACATCTATATGATCAATGTCACTAGCTACTAGCAACAACTAGGTCATCATCATTATCTTGATCATCATCAATTTGGTCATCATCATCGTCATTCATAGTGTCTTCTTCATCTTCGTCATCATCATCATATCCCATGTTTGTATCAGACCCATTATAATTTGGATTTATCTCATGAATTTTCTGGAAGACTCGTGTTCTGCAAAATCGAACATTCAAGATGAAAAGTTATTATTTATTTCATGCAGTATGTAATTTTTTTGTTATATTTGTAATATTAAAACATATGAAATGAAACCATAATCATATTACATAATATCAAAGTTCACATACCATAATAAAATTTCAAACAAGTTACAAATAAGAAGTCATTCCAATGTTGTAAAACAACAACATTTCCAATAAACTTTAGTAAAGATCGTAATTTTTTTTTATATACATTTTGACTATCAACTGTAAATTCTATTACATAACTGTAAGTGCCAACCCTATCCATTTTGTGCTATATAAGATTATGTTTTCCTACAAAAATCCTTTGAGAGTTAATTGGTCTATGTATCCTCTCTTATATTTCACAAATTAATATTTTTCTAGGACATTTTGGCCCATTGTAATATGCTTCAAAGGTCGTTTGAAAATTAACTAGTTTATAGGTAATTTTGAAGATGCTCTCGATACTCATTCAACTATACCACATCCAAATGTCAATCCTTCCAAAGAAAAAATTCCATACATCAAGCCCTAAAGGGTTGAAAATTATGACAAAAATGTAATAAAAGGTGTCAAGGTGTATTGTCTTGCCTTGCCATTCCATGTCTTGCCATGCCTTTCCTTTGCATGCCTTGTAGTTCCATGTCTTGCATTTCCTTTCCTTTCCATGCATTTCCTTTCCTTACTATTCCATTCCATGCCTTGTCTTTCCATGTCTTTCCTTGCCATGCCATGCCATGTCATGCCTTGACTTTTCATGCTTTTCCATCTCATCCCTTGCCTTATCATTGCATGCATTTCCTTCCCTTGTCATGCCATGAATTGTCTTTCCTTGCCATTCCATTCCATGCCTTGCCTTTCCATCCCTTGCCTTTCCATTCCATACCATGCCTTGTTGTTCCATGCCGCACCTTTCTATCATATGGTATTCCTTTTCTTTCCATGCCTCTCCATACCATGCCTGGAATTCACTTGCCATGCCTTGTCTTTACATAACTTGAATTTCCATATCATGCATTTCCTTTCAATTCTATTCCATGTAATGTCTTGCCTTTGCATGCCTTGACATGCCATACCTTGCATTGCCTTGTCTTTCCATGCCATGCATTGCCTTTCCTTGCCATGCCATGCCATGCCTTTCCTTTGCATGCCTTGCCTTTCCATGCCTTTCCTTGCAATGAAATGCTAAGCCTTGGCTTTCCATGCCATGAATTTCCTTTCCATTCCATGTCTTGCTATCATATGGTATTCCTTCCCATGCCATGCCCCTCCATACCATGCCTTGCAATGCTTGGCCTTGTCTTTCCATACCATGCCATACCTTGCCATGACATGCCATACCTTTCCTTAACATGAATTTACATGCCATCCAATACCATGCCATGCCTTGCCATGGCATTCCATGCCTTTCCTTTCCATGCCATGCCATGCCATGCCTTTCTATTGTATGGTATTCCTTTCCATTCCATGCCCCTCCATACCATTCCTTGCAATTCCATGCCTTTCATTCACTTACCATGCCTTGTATTTCCATACCATTCCTTTCCATATCATGCCTTTCCTTTCCATGCTATGTCATGCCTTTCCTTTTCATGCCTTTTATCTAGAGCACCCCTCACTCCCAGGTGCCATGCCTCAAAAGTTGCTTTAGTCATTGATTTCGAGAACTAGTGTTATGCTTAGTTTGAAGCAATGCAACATTTGGATTAAGGGGTCCAATTTATGAAACCTTCCCTCAAGAGAAGATGGATAATGTGGTCACCTAGTCCATTCCTAAACAAGCTTGCAACATCTCATGGAAATAAAAAAGTGCTTCTCTGTTAGGTTTTTATTCCTTGAGGCGGAATTGGCCAAGAGTCCTCGAAATGATTTTGGATGCGACTTGAAACTCAACATATAATGAAAATCATAGCTCATATGGAGGAACCATCATCTCCATTGGATTCCTGGGATATGATTTCAGCTAGAGAATGCCTCACTCCCTGGTCCCATGCCTCATAAGTTGTTATTTTCATTGATTTGGAGAACTAGGGTTTTGTTGAGTAAGAAACAATGAAACATTTGGATTTAAGGGTATAATTTATGAAAACATGACTCAGGAGCTGATGGATAATTTTTTCAACTATTCCATGCATAAACAAGCTTACAACATCTCACGGAACGCAAAAATGTTGCTCCGTTAGGTTTTTATGCCCTGAGGAGGAATTGGCCAAGAGTCCCTAAAATGGTTTGGGATGCGACTTGCAACTAGGAATAAAAATAAAACTAAGACTCAAATTGAGGAATCATCAACTTAGATGAATTACTGGGATATGATTTTACCTAGAGAACCCCTCACTTTCGGGTGCCATTCCTCGGAAGTTTCTTTACTCATTGATTTTGAGAATTAGTGTTTTGCTTAGTTTGAATCAATGTAGCATTTGGATTAAGGGGTCCAATTTACGAAACCATCCCTCATGAGAGGAGAGATAATGTGATCACCTATTCCATGCCTAAACAATTTTTCAACATTTCACAGAACTCAAAAATGTTGCTCCGATAGGCTTTTATGCCCTCAGGAGGAATTGGCGAAGAGTCCCCGAAATGGTTTGGCATGCGACTTGCCACTAAGGATATAAAAAATCTGAGACACATATTGAGGAACCTTCATCTCCGTTGGATTCTTGGCATAGGATTTTAGCTAGAGCACCCATCACTCCCAGGTACCATGCCTCAAAAGTTATTTTTCTCATCGATTTGGAGAGCTAGGGTTTTGTTCAATAAGAAGCAATGCAACATTTCGATTTAGGGGTCCAATTTATGAAAACATGCCTCAAAAGTAGATGTATGATGTGTTCAACTAGTCCATAACTAAAAAATCTTAAAACATCTCACGAAACTCAAAAAAATTTCTTCGTTAGGATTTTATGCCTCGAGGAGGAATTGGCAAAAAGTCCTTGAAATGGTTTAGCATGCAACTTGCAATTGGGAATAAAATGAAAATTGAGACTCGGATTGACTAATCGTTGACTCTGATGGATTACTATTACACATTATTTTCATCATACCTATGACCGTTAATGATGTAAACCTATTTGTTTCCTTCAGAGGGGTCAGTGGCCTGAGTTCCCGAAGAAAGAAGGGAGAAGAACTTTTCCTAAGAAAAGAAGTTGCATTTCCCTTTGTAAAAACCCTATTAAAGAGGATTTTCGCATGATTCACTATAGCTAGGGTGCGAAAATGCATGATTTTCGTAGGCTACACCATATCTAGGTCATGAAGTGTTCGCAAGTTGCTATATAGACAGGGTGCGAAAATGCTCATACGTGGGAAAAATGAGCATCTTCTCGATGCTTCTATAAGGAGAAACTTCCATGGTGAGGTGGAATCCGAATGGTTTGGATCTTACTCACTTTCATGATTTAGTGGGATCATCCTAACCTCCTCACCTTATCCTCTTCAACTTATAAAAGGAGAGGAATTCTCATGGAGAAGGTTAGATTTTGAGCTTTGGGGTTTGGATCTTTTTGGATTAGCTTGGATTGGATTGAGCTTTGGAGATTGTTAGCTTCGCTAGATGAGCCATTTTGTCAAGATAGATTGTGAATATTATCAGATCTATGCTCTCAAAATTCTTGGAGTGGAAGTGTGTGGGGAACGAAGGACAGTTGGAAGGGACCTTATGAC
>JZKD02S2178210.1:1844597-1914443 GCA_000966675.3 Picea glauca | reverse complement strand
TCTCTCTTTCACATTTAATATGATACAGTAATATGATTCTTTCTTATAAAGCTTGTTATGTTTTATTGTATGATTCCTTGATCACATACATAGGTTTATATTGAGTTTATGCTATAACTACCACTTTGGTTGGTTGCATTCTTTTGTAGATTCATCATTGTATGAGCATTGGAATGGAGCTAGGATGGCGATGGCGAGAGGAAGCGACATTTAAACGGTATGTCACTTATCCCTCTTTAGTTAGTAAATTCAATATCTAAAACTTAAGGAAAGCGTCATGTTCTGGTGTGTTTTGTTCTAGATATATGTGGATCTAGGGAGATCAGTTAGTGTCTGCACCTACCAATTTATCCAATAATAATTACTGGGATAGGATTCAACTAGATCACCCCTCACTCTCAGGTGCCATGCCTCATAAGTTGCTTTACTCATTGATTTTGAGAACTAGTGTTTTGCTTAGTTTGAAGCAATGCAACATTTGGATTAAGGGTTCCAATTTATAAAACCATCCCTCGGGAGTTGATGGATAATGTGGTCAGGTAGTGAATGCTTAAAAAATATTGCAACATCTCACGGAACTAAAAAAAGTTTCTCTATTAGGATTTTATGCCCTGAGGAGGAATTGGCCAAGAGTCCTCGAAAAGGTTTGGGATGCGACTTGCAACTAGGAATATAATGAAAATCGAGACTTGGATTGAGAAGCCGTCATCTCCGTTTAATGAAATGCAACTTTTGGATTTAGGGGTCCAATTTATGAAACCATGCCTTGGGAGAAGATGGAAAAACTAGTCATATAGTCCATGCCTAAACAATCTTGCAGCATCTCACATAACTAAAAAATGTTGCTCTATTATTTTTTTATGCCCTCAGGTGGAATTGGCCAAGAGTCCCTGAAATGGTTTCAGATGCCATTTGCAACTAGGCATAAAACCAAAACCGATACTTGAATTGAGGAATTGTTACACATCAAAATTCCTCACTTTGATAATGTCATATTGTCATTATCGTAAGTGTTGCAAGTGTCACACTTTTTTTGCAAGTGTCGTAAATGTCACATTTTCGTTATGCATATGTGGCATTGAAAATGACACCATGAAAAAACTTGATACATCCTCTAAGACATGTTGGAAGGGGAAGCCACATCATTTGACAAGATAAGAAAAATATTTTTCCTTGAGAAATAGTCATCTTAACAAATTTTTGTAAGATCAACGCTCCCATGCTCATATGAAGGGAGCGTTAGCACTCCCTTTCCATCTATCAAGGAGCGTTGCAACGCTCTATTTCCAGTTTCGAGTAAGTGTCTATTGGTTTAGAGAATCATGGGAAGATATCCCCCTAATCTCTAAAGACAACTAGAGATGATCTGATTTGGTTTGGCTCGAATCCAATATTTAGGTTGTATCTAAGGGAGATGCCACAACTGATGGAGTCATATTCTCAACTTATTCCAAAGATAAACTAAGGTATTTGAGCTTCTCAAAGCTTATAAAAGGAGGCATTCTCATGGTGAAAAGAAGATATAAAAGCAACAAAAAGTATTTTCATTCTGATCGTGGATCTTTCAAGAAAGGGGTTGGACAAGGAGTACGTGGATAGGTTGTTTCAACTATGTCTACAGATTTTAAGTTCCTTGTTATGTTCTCATTAATATATGCTTGGCCTGTTTCCTTCAAGTTTGTCTATGGTTGCATATACTTGTCTTTCATTGATAAATTTAGTTTAAATTGATCTTGGTGGAATAACAAGTTTATGTTGTCTTTGTTGTCTATTGGATTTTAGATATCATTAGGGACCTTGAAGATCAAGTTCATCCTGGATTAGTTGAGGACAAGATTCAGAAAAAGATACATCATACTTTCTTCCTCTTTCCTCTTTGACTAGTTTAACTACATTTAAAGGAATGTTAGTGTCCAATGTTAGCATCTTTTTGTCTTGGTAATAGGTGTCTAGGATCCAAGAGGATATTAATCTGTCCGCAGGACAATTTTCCTACAATATAAATTGGCAACTCCACTAGGGAACAAAGCTTTCAGTTTTGGTTTCTTTCCTTGGTTTTGTCTTAGATTTTTCTCATATTCAGATCCTACTTGCTGTATTTTTCTCTTCTATGCATATATTCTCATTATTGAAGTTGTCTCACATAGATTCTTGATCAAACTTCCTGAGTTTTTCATTTTCTTGGTTGGTTCATTTCTTTCTCAGAAACTCACGCCCTCTCAAGTTACAACTAGAGTGATGATTTCCTGATAGACACTCCCCTATAGTGCTTTAGGGAGCGTTGTAGCGCTCTGGTGCAGGTATAGCCAGAGCGTCGGTTTTTCTTCATTTTGAAAAATTGTTGACTGCCTTTGTGCTGGGTGTAATTTTTGGGTATTTCCTTTTAACTCAGAACTTGTTTTGTCAATTTATGCCTTATGTCAGGCCTTCAATTTGATTATTTTAATACTTTCGATCTTTGATTGGATTTTATTGTCTTTCCTTGTCACAAAATCACCCTTTTTCTTCAGATTTTGGGCTCATTTTGATACTTTTTTGTTCATATGATTGATCAAATATTTTTACAAGGAAACTCATGGATCTCTTTATTGTTTTAATTTGGTCTCTAATATTCATATATTTCCTTAAATTTCTTAAGTGTTTTTTTTCGCTTTTGTTGTTCTTTTTAGAAATTTTAGTTTTTTTTGCCTCTTCTTGACTATTGTGAGAGTGCCTTTTGTTTGTGTGATTCTTGCTTCCCATTGACTAAAGATACAATAGTGAAATCGTTTTATTATTGCCATAAGAAGCATTGAACCAAATCAATTCAAATTTATATTCAAGCAAAATGATACCTTTTATGATTGATTTTTGGATACCAGAAACACGTTTTATATGATTTAGCACTGAAATGGATTCTTGGAAACAAATTGAATGAAATTTTTTCATTCTTGTGTTTGGTAGTGAAAGAAAGAAAACTCGTCTCCTTCCCATACATAGAATTTCATAGAAAGAAACACTTTCTTATCATTCTTTTACTTCTTTTGGATTCAAGTCGTAACATCATTAGTTTCACTCTCATTCACCTCTGTGTAAAGAACAACCACTAAAATCAACGCTAATTAAAAAACAATCTAGAAAATTTTTCTTTTTAGATTCTTCCACCAAAATTACATTAGGATTAGCACTTTGGATTAGGTTGTGAGTATAACTCTCCACAGAATTCAAGAAAAACTTAGCATCTTGCGATAGGGAGAGAAAATGAAATTTTCGTATAAGCATAGATCGAATCCCCCTCTCACATAGGGGTTATGCACGAGGTCGTGTTCAAAATAGAAACTTAGATTATCCCTCCAAAGTTTAATCGTTCATAGTAGTAAGAGTGTATTTTGGGGGTTCTTCTTGAGGTCCAACTATCTTCATTTGGTCTCGGTGCTTCATGAATTTCGAATCCGTTCGGGGTCCTCTGGAGTTTTACTGGTTCACTTGTCCTCAATTATCTTGAAGGATTTCAGACTTGTTATCCTGCCCATACTTTCGGACTGTACTGTCAATTGTACCCACCTAGAGGATGACTATGAGTTGGTGTTCTTAGTAGACATAATATCTAGGGTCCTCACAGAAGGTGATGGTGAAGGGAACTCTTTTTTGTACCTGGAACATACGTTGGTCAAACTCACTCGAGCTCCTTGGAGTGTAAATCCATGATAATTGTGTGGAAGCTTGCACCAAGGCATAAGTATGTTAATTAGGTTGCCAAAGTAATTGATCAACCTACTCATATCCTAGCCCCTTCTTAATTTGATCACGCAATGTTGGATTTCATTACCAACTAGTGCGGTCATTGAGAAAAGGTATTGTTTGTCGGCTGGTTCTTCTACATTTTTAGCGAGTGTTGTTTGTTTACTTAATTTATTTCAAGATTGATATGGTAGACAATAAATTTCTTCGTAGATCACGTAGGATGCAAGGGCTGACTCTGGAAAGCTACGATCCCTTACCTCCTAATTCACCTGAATAGTTTTACTGTGAAGAGGTAGAAAATCCCTCAGATGTTGGGAGCATCGCTACTCCTTTGTTAGAAAATCCTAAAAGCACCTTGGTTACAGTTGAGGATACCATTCCTCATATTACTCTTATGTCGGAAGTTCCTATCAAGCCACTCCTTGTTCGATTGGACTCATTCAGTAACGTCATAGAAGAAGAGTGTCCTCATTTACTGTCGAGGCCATACACTGATACACAGATGGAAAACACACAACACAATCATAATGATCCATACACAAATCCTGTAAGATCTGCTGACATGGAAAATCCACAACAGACACCTATTCATTCTATATGGAGAACTCCATCTAGACGTGATCTTTATGAAAATTTAAATTTTAGTCAACCACGTCTTGACCCTCTTACCTCTATTGGTGTTGAGGTAGGACCATCTGGTCAGACTATCGATCATCCCATTGAACAAGTAGTCAATCCTGCTGCTACGTCAGTACAAATCCAAAGTAACGTTGGATTCATAATGACTAATCATACACAAGGAACTTTGATAGTTACTCCCACCACACCACCTTTTCAAACTACAGCTCCTTATGTTCCTTAGAATCCTTCTGTAAAACTTATACATCACTAAATGCAGAACCATGCCATACACACACAATCCACTGCGGGAAAAATCTCGACTAGGGGGAAACCATCGTCTAGTAGGATGGTCCTTCCTGCGAGACAACCAACCTTGCGCATACCGACTAGGGGGAAACCACCTTTTATTGGTCAAATCCTAGTTGTCACTCAAGCTATGGTAGGGGGACAACCCCCCTTTTTTTGAAACCCTTTATAATCTTGGGGCGCACCCCAAGGAGGTATGTTTCATAAACCTTATCAAGGAGGGACATCATACCCTAACCCACAAGGAGGAGTACCAAATCCTATTCCTTCTGGATTATATTTTGGACAACCTTATCCAGGTGTCCTGAAGCCCACTTGGAGTCCTCAAGGACAACAATATTATCTGTTAGTACTTTGTAATTTCTCAGGATGAGGAATAAGTTGGCAGAGGTAAATACAAAAGCACTTTGGAATACAGGATCTATCCCTCTTAGACTCAGAGAGGGATTTATATATAATATTTATCTTTGTTGGCAGGGAATTTTAGGCTAGTTATGATCATACAAGGTTTGATTTTTTGAATTGTTGGTTGGAACATGGAATATGGGCCATTGGGAAATGGATTCATTGGGTTAGTTCAATCAAGGAAGTTTCTACAGGAAACCTTACAAGGAAGGATAGACACTTTTTTGGATTCTTAAGATTGTTGAATGATGTGAAAGAAAAGTTGAGAAGATAGGATTGTGCCAGAGAAATTAAGAATTATGGGACTGACCTTCTAGTAGAAAAAATATAAATTATTCACAACTAGAGGAAGAGTGTACATTTAAACAAATTATTCTCCTAATATTCTATTTAATAATTCAGAAGTTATGGATAATAACTGAAAAATAGTGAAAACACATATACAAAGATATATGCAGTTCACCAACTTAAGTGACATGAGAATCCTGTAATTACAACTGTATTAATGAAACTTGATCAAAGGAGGCTCTGTGAGCTACTTTACAATATTATTCTATCCTACATAACATGTCCCTTCGAAATGGGAAGTATTTATAAGTTGTTTACAAAGGATCCTGTCATAAATGAAAAAAAATTAGTTTAAGAAAAATATAAACAAACTATTACAATCATAGAGGTTTGTTGAGATTCATTTAGAGATCTAGCACTATTTTGATGGGATCTGTGGTTGATTTGTGCCTTTGAATCTAACCCCTTTTCCATATTTTCTTTTGACTTTTTGCCTCCAAAATTATGCAAAATAGGGTTCAAAGGGGTCTTTGAATCTCACAATATGAGATAGTTGTGTAAAATCCGGGGGAGGTTTTTGTATATCAATTTGTTCTGAGTAAAATATTCTCTCGGTATTATGAAATTCCTCTCCATATATTCGGGATATTCCTTTTAAAAATATGTGTAAAACAAGAAGCAAATAAATCCTAAAAATAGGCCCCAAATATGTTCTCAATTCTCCCAATCCGTAATAGATATGATAAATCTAGGAGAGGTTATTGTAAATTGGCCCATGTTGGGGGGGGCTCTAAAACAATGAGGAGGCACCATGTAGGTGGGGGAAAACAACTTTTCAGATTCCTCCCCCGTTGTTAAAGGTAGAAAGGTCTGGGGGGTGCAAAAAAGGATGAGGACCTTCGATCTAGGCGATGGGGATGTCGTCGATGAGATTAGTGTGAATATTAAGCGCCACCTGCCAAATTTAATGCCACCTTCCGAATTAAGATAAAAACATGTGTCGTGAAGTGCCAATCTTACATTTTAATAATTTACAATATAATTCTATTTTCCCATGCTATAATAACCCAATTTAATCAACTTAATGGTATATTTTCAAATGAAAACTTGTTGCTTATGTTTTCTTTCCTTTTTCCTTTGGGAAATTATTTGCAGAATGAAATATCATTGAAGGAAGAAATTTCAATCACCATATGATCCTATGAAATATAGGGTTATAATAGTGGCTCCACTTGGGGATGGTGCTCTCCTTGTGAGGTGCCAATAACATTGTAAACTAAGTAGATTTGTTCATTGAGCTGATCCCCAAAATGGAAACTTTCTTTGTCATGAAACCTCTATGACTGAAAATCAATTGATACTCTACTCCAAACCTTAACTGAATTAAATTCACTCTGAAGTCTTAACTTTACTCTAAAATTGAAAACTTAAACCATACTAAAAATAAAATTAAAAAATTGTTGAAAGGAATGCTCTCCATGTCGAACTTATTCACACACTCCTACTTTAATTTGATGAAATTACTACTCAATTAGGTAATGGAAAAATGCCAATGAAGCCAATCATGCAGTTGATCCAATAACTCTGCTCTTTCACTATTTTTTTTTTTTAAGTAAGAAGTGAAAATTATATTAGAAACCTTCCAAAGGAAAAAAGAGATTCCAGGTACAGTGAAAGTTGTGACGCTGCTGATGGTGCTTCCCCAACAGAGGGGAAACCAGCCCCATCATCAGCTCAGTCATCAAAAGAGTTATAAAGCCAACATGGCACTAAAGTCTGAAACTATCTAAACAGCAACAGAGAATGACATGTAACCTAAAATCTTGGCACATAATTTAAACGCTTGACATGTAACCTGGCCAGGTGCCTTGGAGATCTCTAGGCCACGGCTCCTCTTCGATAATCGTTGTTCCATCCCCCCACTTCTCTTTTCCCTTCGTTGTGTCGTCGATGCTCTAACTGGTGTTCTCAATTTCCTTCGTCTGAGCCTTGGCCTCGAGCTCGTAGTCAATCCGTTTCTCCACGACCACTGCAATGGATTGCAGTCCTGTATCTTCGCCTTGGGTGGTGGCGCCGTTCTCCTTTTGCTCATCAGCCGGGACGCCTCCGCAATCATCCATTGGTACAGGGTTGGAGGTCTCTCCTCCTGGTTCTGTAGGGACAGCTGTTTGTAGAGATGAGAGGAGCTGGAGAAAGAGCTCAATTTTCTCAGTGTTTACTTCGAGGCGGAACCTTAAGTCTTCCACCCCCTGGCGGAGGTTGAAGACTAGACCATGGAGGATGGAAATCTTGTCCTTGAGTTGCTCTCCGTGAAGTGAGTCTGCCATAGTGAAATTTTCACGGGGTTGGCCATGGGAGGTTGAAGGGTGCTGGGTAGCAGTGGTGCCAGGAGGAGCCGTGAAAGGTGAGCCATATGGTTCGCTTATCGACAACGAATGAAGGACGCGCCAGGCCGAGCTTTGCGATTGAGGAACTAAAGCCTGGAGATGGGTGATTTCTTTTGCAGGTACTACCATGGGCCGTCGAGGTCTCCAGGGAGAGCCTCGTTTTGGCCTCCCTCTCAACCTTCTCTTATGTTTCGGCATAGAATTACTATGGCAGCCAGCGAGAGTCCAGAGGTAAAGGGTAGTTTCCGGGGGCTCACCTGTGCTAGCCCTCGTCAACCATGGCCTTGGTCGGAAGAGCACCTCCAACCAACAACACAGACAATGAGCCATAACCAGTGGTCGCGCCATACCAAATATGTCAGGAGGGAGGGGCGTTAATGCTCGCTCGTATGTCATGAGGAGTAATAAAGTTGCGGGAGGGTGGCGGATGGGGGCACGAGCCCTTCACGTGGCTCTGTGCCCCGTTGGCGATCTGCGTGCTCCTCCGTATGCCACGTATCCTCTGATAACACCCCATCCGGGGATGCATCCACCATTTTGGCTTTGCCGATGCACTACTGAAGAATGGGGTGAGAAGGTTCCACGGCCGAGCTGCAAATGAGTTCCGACTCTCCCCTGTTGATGCCTATGTTTGCTAATTCATCCGCAATCTGATTTGCGCTTCTTCTGACGTGGGTAGGAATGATAGCCAGATTCGGACGTAGGGAATCAATAATGCTTTGTAGACCATGTAATAGTCGCCAACTAGGCAAGATTCTGTCTGGGCTGGTCCCATTGAGAATTTTCTGAAGCAGGTTGATGATAATTTTGGAGTCTCCCTCCACTATTAGCTTGGAAAAGTTGTTTTTGATAGCCATCTGTATTCCCTTGGTAAGACCCCAAAGTTCTACTACATTGTTCGTAGAGTGTCCTATGTAGCTATCTCCGATGAGAAGGATGTTCCCATTGTGATTGCGGAATACTATTCCATAGCCTGCTGGGCCCGGATTGCCCTTAGAGGCCCCATCAAAATTGAGCTTGATGAAGTCCTTCGGGGGAGGGAGCCAAGATGTGGGGCTTCGCTGAGGGAGGCTAGGTGCCGGAGGAGAAGGAGTCTGGGGGGAGGAGGAAGGAGACCAAAATCGTAGGATGGGGAGCTCGTCCGGGTACTGGTTGAGGTGGTATGTGCCTCGGAGCTGGGGAGGGAGGGATTCCAGGATGTTGCTGTAGCATAGTTGCCAACGGTGCTGCCACGATAAGGATAGGCCTTTGAAAATCCTGCTATTTCATTCTTTCCAGGTGTGCCAGAGAATGAAGCCGGGTATGAGCTGCCAGACTCGATTAAGGAGGGGTGAATGGAAATCTTGGTCCCGCCAGCTAGTGATGGTTTCCAAAATGTTGTCCCTGCGGCGATCGGAAGTGCGCATAACTAACGCTACTTGATTCCAGAGCTGAGCGGTGTAATGACAGGAGTTGAGGAGATGTTCCATCGTTTCCTCTGCCTCGCCACAGAGAGAGCACATTGAAGGTCCCACAAAACCTCTTTTCGACAGGTTGTCCCAAGTGAGAATGCTTGAGTGTGCTATTAGCCAGAGGAAGAGGGTGATTTTCGGCCAATGCTTAAGATTCCATATCTTGCTCCAGAGATGCGTGTCGGGGAGGGGGTCTGGGGGGGCCTTGAGCCAGTAAGCTTCTTGCGTGCTGAAGGTGCCTTGTGGTTTGTGCCCCCACCTCAAAATGTCCTCTCCTGCCATGATGGGGATTCGCCACTTCTTCAGTTCTTCCTGTAGAGGGCTTAGATTCTCGGTTGGCTCCAAGCCAAGGCTGCCCCAGTTCACTTGCCACTGGCGCCATGTATCTTCCGAAGAGTCTGCCTTCTAGTAGTCGACTATTCTTGTCAGCCCATTCCGATTGTCTTGATTACAAATGTTAAGGGCCCATTCCTCCTTCCCCAGTATTGGCCATTGCTGCCAAGAGTCTTGCCAAAACAAGGTCGTCTTTCCATTCCGGACATCCCAAAAAGCATGTTCAGTCACTAGTCGCCTATTCTGCATGGCAGCAGTCCAGATTAAGGAGCCTTGGGTGTCTTCATCCCAGCGGATCAAGTTTTTCTCTGCGATATTTGGAGCGTATTTATTCCTCCACTGTCGGGCCCAAAGGTCCTTGGGGCTTTTTAACCATCGCCACCAAATTTTGGCGCTGAGGACCTTGTTCATGATACCGGGATCTCTAAGGCCAAGGCCGCCATGCTCCTTGGGTCGACAGAGCTTGTCCTAGCTGACCAGAGCCATTTTCTTCCCTGTATTGAGTCCTTGCCATATGAAGTTCCGATGAATGCCTTTGATGATATTGAGCACAGACTTTGGGGCAGCCAGCGCAGAGAAGGAATAGATTGGGAGGGCTTGGAGGACAACCTTAAGAAGGATGAGGTGACTGGGGAGGTTGAGGGCTCTGAAGGTCCAAGAGGAGAGCCGCTTGGAAAAGGAAGATAAGAGGTGTTCCCACGAAGAGTTCCGGAGGGTAGTGTCTATAAGTGGGATACCGAGGTATTTGGACGGAAGGGAGCTTCTGTTGAAACCAAGAATGCCAGAGATGTGTCACTGGATCATAGGGGGGGTGTTGAAGAAGAAGACCTGGGATTTGTCCTTGTTGCAGTCTAGACCTGAGGTGTCAGAGAAGGTTTGGAGGATATCCAGGAGAGAGTTAGCTTCCCGAACCATTGGGTTTCCCATCAAGAGGGTGTCATCAACAAACTGGCTGTGTGAAATAGGTGGGGAGATGCCATGGAGGGGTAGTCCAGACAGTTGCTTAGATCCGATTGCTGCATGGATAGATCTACTGAGGCCTTCAGCCAAGATGATGAAAAGGAAGGGGGAGAGGGGATCGCCTTGCCTAATCCCTCTAGAGGGTGAAAAGGGATTCGAAGGGACGCCATTGACAAGGATGGAGAAGAAAGTCGTGGAAGTTAAATTCATTATCCAATTTACCCAGCTAGAGTCAAAGCCAAAAGCCAGCAGCATTGCGCGCATATATTCCCAGCTGATCTTATCAAAGGCTTTAGAGAGGTCCAGTTTGAGGAGCATACCCGGGGTCTTGGTTTTTTGCAAGGAATGGATCACCTCATGAGCTAGGATGACACTGTCTAGGATCTGCCTTCCCTCTACGTAGCCCGATTGTTCTGGGGAGATGATATTCGGCAAAATAGTTTTGAGTCTGCTGGCAATCACCTTTGTAAGGAGCTTATAGATAACATTACAGAGAGCAATAGGCCTGAACTTCTTAGGGTGATGATCCTGCCCTTCCTTGGGGACTAAGTTGATGAAGGTAGCATTGAGAGCCTGTAGGATCTGTCCCGATGCTCGGGAGTCTTCCAGGATTTCCCAGACTTCTGTTCGAATCATCGCCCAACAATGGTGGAAGAAATCGCTGGTGAAGCCGTCAGGACCAGGAGCCTTGCATTTCGGAGTGTCCTGAAGAGCTTGTTCCACTTCCTCAATGGTTATTGGTCTGAGAAGGCTAGCATTCTGTTCTAGAGTTACCAGGAGGGGGATATGCTGTGTGATCTTGTTGATGGCATCTCGTCTGTCTACCTGGGGTTCCGTGAGGAGATGTTGAAAGTGCCTTATCAGGGTAGCTTCCATATCTTCATGTGAGTTCACAACGTCCCCTTCATCGGAGGTGAGGTGCGTGATCCTGTTGGTATGTTGCCTCTGGATGACCATTCTATGAAACAATTTGGTGTTGTGCTCCCCCTCTTTGAGCCATTGCACTCGTGACTTCTGCCTCCAGAGAATTTCTTCTTGTCGCTTCCTATCTTCGATCTACTGATTTATGCTTATTTCCTGGGCCTTGAGTTCCCTTGTTAAACCTTGCAGCCTTATCTGATGATGGATCTCCTCCATTTGCGCCACAAGCTACGTTTTAGCATCAAAGATATTGCCGAAAGTGTTCTGGTTCCACCGTTTAAGAGTTTGCTTGAGGTTCTTTAGCTTCTGCTGAAATTTATACATTTTGGAGCCTCGTGGGACCTCTGCTTCCCTCCACCAGGTTTGGATGTTTTTTTGGAACTCAAGGTTCTCTAGCCAAAATGACTCAAATCGAAAGGGTTTCTTTCCGGGCATGGCTGAGATATCCACCCATAGTTGTAGCGGCCAGTGGTCAGATCCCGAGAAGTTGAGGATAGTGGATTCCATGGGAGTACCTTCCAACATGAGAATTTCAGAGACGAGAAATCTGTCTAATTTACAAGCTATTTGATGACTTCCAGTTCTTCGATTTTTCCAAGTGTGGAGGCCATTACTGGTGTCCAGGTCTATTAATTGAAGATTGTCTATGAGTTTGTTGAATTTGTCGGATTCCCTATCCAACCGACGCGAGCCTCCCCTTTTCTCTTCCAGGCTACGGATGATATTGAAGTCACCTCCGACAATCCAGTTTTTATCATGAGAGTGACTCGCAGCATGACCTAGGCTTTTAAGAAAGGCCTTCTTGTCCCTTGGGCTGGCTGGGCCATAGACGTTGGTCAAATTTCTAGGCTTGCTTGACCCTATGAGCCTGTAATCGGCTGTGATGGCCCATTTAGTGGCCGAAAAGTTTTCCAGGATGATTTCATTGGTGTTCCACATGATAGACAGTCCCCCAGCTGTGCCTATGGAATCTATAGACATTGCTGCCCCCTGCTTCCAGCACTTGGGTATTAGTTTGTCAATGTCTTTAGAGCTGCACTTTGTTTCCTGTAGGAATAAGACCTCTGGTTGTTCTGCTATAATCAGCTCCCGTAGCCGCTTTTTCTTGCTACGTCTATTGAGACCTCTGATGTTCCATGTGATGACTTTCATGATGATTGGGGGGTGGGGAGGGGAGTAAAGCTATCCGAAATCAGGTTGATTTGTCTGGAGTTTACCATGTAGTTTCCTATCTCTTGTATGAGCTTGTTGGTAGATTTCCTGCCCCACTTTTTCTCATCCTTCTGGATTTTATTTGGGTTTTTTGATTGACTGCCCTGGATTCCTAGACTTTTTCTAGCTTGCGCGGAGGACCCCGCAGAGGAGTTGAGAAATACCTTGTGGACCTTCCTTAGCTGATCTCTGGGGATGGTGTAGAGTTTTTGCTGCCTATAGGCGTGCTCTAGGTGCTCTAGATCGACTCCCGCTAGGTCCTGTTCCTCTAGTTCCATATCCGCCTCCCCTTCCTCTGTCTCCTGTAGGTCTTGTTGATCCTTGACTGTGTTAGAAGGAGTGTGATCCGGGTCCTTGATCTGGGAGGGCTCTTCCAATCCCTGGCTCTTGGGCAGGAGTTCCATGGCTGGAGGGGTGACTTCCTGTTGAACCTTAGTGACAGGCTCTCCTGTTGGGTTTTGCAGTATTGCAAATTTGTTACTAGTTGAGGGGTCATTACTTACCTGAGCTGGTTGTCGTCTTTCTCCTTGACGCCTTTTCCCCGCTGGTTGAACGAAGCCCTCCTTGTCCTTGCCGCCTGTTGTGTTCCCTTCTTTTTGTGTATTATTGAGTGGGCATTCTCGGAACAGGTGACCATGCTCATGGCACTTTCTGCAGTGGAACGGGATGTGCTCATAATCAATGGTCTGAGACCAATCTTCATCATGATACTCCAATGTGATGGAACCTGGGAGTGGCTTGGCTATGTTCATATATACACAGATGCGTGCATACGATGTATATCATCGCTGCTTGGTGGCTTCTAAGGATTTGACGTAGATGCCTATGGTATTGCCAATACTGGCCATGACTTCTTCCAGCCAGAACTCTTGGGGTAGAGAATAAAGTATGATCCAGATCGGCGCATGGGAGAAATCTTCCTTCTCAGGGCTGAACTTCTCAGTCCAGAATCTCAGGAAAAGTCCCGCGGAATTGAAAAAATACATCCCCCCCTCGAAGATGCGATTTCGATCTTCTAAGTTATGGAAGATGACAGTGAAGAACCCTTTAGAGCCCAACTGCAAGTCGTAATGTCATTTCGGCTTCCACCAATACTGGATCCATTTGATCAGGTCACGTTCAGAGGGCCAAAGCCCTAGGAATTTGCCAACCAGGGCATAATCCCTCATATACTGCTTTTGTTCTTCTATACGCGGTGTGCTGATGAGATATTTCGGTGCCTGGGGAGATTGAGGGATGCACTTGCCTGGTAACCAGGGTGCTATCGCTAGCTCTTTTCCTTTCACTGGATCTATTTCCATTTCCCGGTCTTTAAAAGAGCCTTCAACCAGAAGTTCCTTGCGTAGATCTGGCGACGTCTCAAAGGATGGCCGCTTCGGCCCTTCAGGGGATGCCCCGTTTGCTGTTATTCGACTGTAGGAGGTGCCCTGCGGTGCCCCCTCTTGGCGATTCATGGCCCCAGAGGCCGAGTGCCTGCGTTTCCAGGTAGGGTTTGCGTGGAGGTCGAAACCCTAGTTCACAGTTCGTTATCCAACATTAACGCCAACTCTGCTCTTTCACTATTTTTAATAAAAATCAGAACTAGAGATTATAAGGGCACTAGAAACTGATTGTTAGTTTGTTCTTCACAACAAAGAGCTTTGGAACCATAAAAAACAAAAGAGGCACTGGAAATCAATTGGAAATATGAAGTGAAAAACTCCTCCATATAGATAGCTATGGGATCATTAAAAATATGACCTATTTCTTGTTGTTCAGAGTATTCAAGGTCATAATTGAATATTTCACATGTTTTATCTATATCATCATACAACTTCAGATTTAACTCCAAATTTTCATAAGAGATTTGTAATGAAACTCCTGCTGAACAAGATGATGAAACTGATTGCATGATCAAGTTTTTATTATCTCTATTTGTAGGCTCATAGTCATCTAATGAAAAAGGACTTTGGCTACAAATATTATCAAACATATCAGCTATTGGATCTTGGAGACACTGAGAAGGCTGTTGCAATTTATTATGCAATGATTCCAATGAGGCTACATGATTTTCTATAGGTTTATCGGTCCTTTCTTCTGAGATATTAGCAACATTTTTCTTCAAAAGATGGAATGAATAAAAAATTAATGGTACAGAATTATGCTCCATCAATTCATCTGTGGTTTGAAAATCAATATAACTCAGGGGTTGTAATTTTGGAGTTGGAACAACTTCCATATAACAAATGACATCTTCAACTGTCTCATCAGAAAATTGTTTATTCCTAGTGTTGAAAATTTGTTGGTCTTCTTTCTTATAGATTCCTCTCAGAAATTGAAATGAGGAGAAACACAAGGGCATAGAATTTTCACTTACTTTGAAATTTTATGCATTTTACTCATTGTTATAATGATTAATATGCACAAGATGATTTTCATGTTTGAGTTGCCATAACTGAGCTTCTTCCTCCAAAAAACATGTTGTTGTTTTCTTTGAAGAGTCAACCTTGATGTAGTCATCATCATATTGATAATACTTAGGTAAATCATCCATATAAGAAAAATCATCAAGCATACATATTATATTAGCTGATTTCTCTTCCACAAGATGATTTTGAGTTTCATATTTGTCTATGGCATGAAGTGAATACATAAAACAATCATTTTCTGATCTATGATACCCAGGATGAACAAAAAAATGTTTAGGAATAGTGACCCTTTCTTTCTCTACAAAAAATGGAACATGGTGTTTTTGAATAGCAAGTTCATTTCTCATGGTAATCTTCTGCATCATTTCTTTCATTGTGCTTGCTAGAATGTCTAATTTCACTTTTGAAGATGTCAGATGATCCTTCTTTGTCTTTTCTTTTTCTTCTGCCCTTAACTTCGACTTTTTGATCAACAAATTAGATTCTACACCTATTGCACTTTTTTGAATTTCTTGAAGTGTTGTAGTATTCCTTTCTCTTAAATGAAATGCCATTTTCGGATCAAAGGCATTTGGGTAGTGTAAGAGAGATAAACTAGGAGGAGGTTTTATATCAACATGCATTGAACGATAGACTTGATTGAACCTGGCTAAAAAGTGTTGCACTGTTTCTCCTGGTTGTCTCTTCAAATGATCATATTCTTCTAAAATGAGAAAAATATTCCTCTTGATGACCCATTTATCAAGGAAGACTTTAAAAAAATGATGGAAATTACCAATGCTTGCAGATAGAAAATTTTTGAACTCTGTAGATTTACCTTGCAAAGATAAAGAAAAAATCCTAATACAAACATCATCTTCTTCAACCTCAAAAAGGTAAAGAAAAATTTCAAAACCCTGAATATTTTTTTCAACAATGATGCTACCATATTTTCCATCAAACCTAGGAAGGTATTTGTGATAATTTGCAAGGAAATCATGAAGTGTAGGGGGTAAGACAAGAGGCTTGTATCTATCTGGAATTTTTACAGGTGGAAGAGTATGTATAGGAACTATAAAATTAGACTTAATCTTTTGAGGCTCATCAGGTTGAATGTGATTATCATAAGTATCAACAATATGGTCTTGACCAAGATCAGGAAAAGAGAAGAAATAATTAAAAATAAATCCTATTATGTCTTGGATAAAACTCCAACTTCCATACCTAATTTTTTCAGATTGTCTTGTCATGTTTCAGGTTCTTCCTCTAGTGGAGTATTTGAATTGAAGTTGATTGGAGTCATTGGGTAGATGATTCAGCCTTCTTATGTCTGATCATTGTCCACCACCAATAATCAGATCTATAAATTGATATGATTATTTGAGGAATATGAAATGTTCATTCCCCAATATGGTCGTCACTATGTTAGCACTCTGTAATTTCTTAGGATGAGGAAGAAGTTGACATATGTAACTACAAAACTAGTTTGGAATCCAGGATCTATCCCTCTTAGACTCGGAGAGGGATCTCTCTATAAGATTTAGCTTTGTTGGTTGGGAATTTTAGGCTAGTTATTATAGTACAAGGTTTGTTTTTTTGAATTGTGGGTTGGAACATGGAATATGGGCGATTGGGAAATGGATTCACTAGCTTAGTTCAATCAAGGTTGTTTCTACAGGAAACCTTACAAGGCAGGATATGCACTTTGTTGGATTCTTAAGATAGTTGAGTGATGTGAAATAAATGTTGAGAAGATAGGATTGTGCCAAAGAAATCAAGAATTCTGGGACTGGCCTTCTAGTAGAAAACATAGAAATTATTCACAGCCAGAGGCAGAGTGTACATTTAAACAAATTATGCTCCTAATATTCTATTGAATAATTCATAAGTTATGGATAATAGCTGAAAAATAGTGAAAACACATATACAAAGACAAATGCACTTCACCAAATTAAATGACATGAGAATCCTATAATTACAACTATATTATTGAAAATTGATCAAAGGAGGCTCTGTGAGCTACTTTACAATATTGATCCTATCCTACATAACAGGTCCCAACCCATAATTATTTGAAATGGGAAGTATTTATAAGTTGTTTACAAAGGATCCTATCATAAATGAGAAGAATTTATTTTAAGAAAAATATAAACTATCTATTACAATCATATGGGTTTGTTGAGATTCATTCAGAGATATGGCACTGTTTTGATGGGATTTGTGCATTTGAATCCGATCTCTTTTCCATCTGTTGTTTTGACTTTTTTCCTCCGAAATTTTGCAAAATAGGGTTCAAAGGGGTCTTCAAATATCATAATATGAGATAGATGTGTAAAATACAGGGGAGGTTTTTGTATATCATCTTGTTTTGAGTAAAATGTCTCTCGGTTTTATGAAATTCTTCTCCATATGTCTGAGATATGTGTTTGAAAAAGATATGTAAAACAAGAAACAAATAAATCCTGATAATAGGCCCCAAATATATTCTCGATTCTCCCAATCCAGAATAGATATGCTAAATATGGGAGAGGTTATTGTAAAATGGTCCATGCTGAGAAAACTTTTCTTTCCGTTTCTCAAAATTCTCCTTGGTTATCCTGGAAATTGCTTGCAAATATGCCTAGTCAAAAACTATTTTGGAAGGAGGAAAGTGGTTATGTATAGGATGGCATGTAGTGAGAGAGGGGAAGTATATGCGAGGGTAAAGAGGTATCAGGAGTTTGAAATATAGGTGGAATAAGGTGAGAGGAGGAGTAGATATGGGAGGTGATGGGTATGAGCAATAGTCAGAGAGGTGATGTGATGGGAAAGAGGGTGAGCGATAGAGTAAGTGGAGTACATTTGTAAGGGGGGGGTGTAGGTGGTATTTGGAGCTGTGGTTTTGCAGGATTCCCGAGGGGGGGTAGGTGGTAATTAGTATTAGGAGGGGAGGGTCCGAAATAATGAGGAGGCACCACGTAGGTGGGGGAAAAACAACTTTTCATCCCCCACCCCCTTCGTTAAAGGTAGAAAGGTCAGGGGGGTCCGAAAAAGGATGAGATCCATCGATATGGGAAATGGGGATGTCACCAATGAGATTAGCCCGAGGATTAAGAACTACCTGCCAAACTATCATGTCACCTTCCAACTTAGGATAAAAACATGCGTTGTGAAGTTCCAAGCTTGCATTTTAAGACTTTGCAATATAATTCTATTTTCCCATGCTATAATAACCCAATTTAATCAACTTAATGGTATATTTTCAAATGCAAACCTGATGCTTATGTTTTCTTTCCTTTTTCCTTTAGGAAATTATTTGCAGAATGAAATATCATTTACCACATAAAATCATTGAAGGAAGAAATTTCAATCACCATATGATCCTATGAAATATAGGGTTATAACATTATCCTCCCCAAGGATCAACTATATACCCTCCATAAGGAAAAATTGTCTAGCCCCCTCAAGGGAAAAATGTTTATCCCCCACAACCTAATCAAGTGACCTATCCTACCTAGAACCAACTGGTTTTCCCTCCTTTCATGAACGTTCCTCAACACCAATCGAATTCTGCCTATATTGGCCAACAAAATTCATTTATGGGAGGGCCTACTGGATACAATTATCCACCTCAACCAGTTAATGTCCTTATTGGTGTCTCTGTGCCACACTAGTATCATCCTTAGGTTAACCGACAACTACCATTCCTAGCCATGCTAGATCTACCATATTTATCTCGATTGACAAATGATCCCATACTACATTTTCTTTTTTGGCCTATAATTCATGCTAAATTACCTTCTGACATCCCCAAGTTTGATAGTAAACATGGTGAAGTCCCGAACAACCATGTTATGACATTTCATCTATGGTGTTCATCAAAATCACTGATGGATGATTCTATCCGATTGCATCTTTTCCAGCGCACACTCTCGGGATCAGCAACGAAATGGTACATTGAATTCCAACGTGGTACCTTTCAAGATTTCAACTCCTTATCTATGGATTTTCTCACGCATTTTCAATTACCCCTCTATTACGAGACTAGTACATAACTCTTTACTTCACTTCGTTAAACGAACTCTCTACATAATATCTATGATCACATTCATGAGTGGAGATGACGATGAAGGTTTATCAAAGCGACCATTCCTGACCAATTATTGGAAAAATGGTTTACTAAATCTCTTTTACCCCCAATTGCGTGTGATGTCTCCATGGGTGGTGTTGTCACTGAGGAAGAATCCATTGTTCGCACTCATTATTTGTATTTGGTTTATTCCCAATCCGGTACTTTGTATGAGTTGATATTAAATTCTCCTCACACTTCCACCAATCCATCCAAACCATGTTCCATAGCTCATGCATATGGAATCATTGGTGCCATCAAAATCCAATCTTCATCACAGTCGGCTGGCTTGTCTAATCACTCCATTTCTGCACCCGTCACTGGTTTGACCCCACTCTCCTCTACCTCCCCCCCGAATCAAATCTATAAGGTGAATGTGGTTCAATTTGCCTCTTCACAACAATCCCGAGGAATGAATAAAATGAAAAATAAACCCAAAAGGAGTAAAACTAATACTGAAAATCCAAAAACACCAACTCAACCACCTACTCCTGAGAAACAACCATAGCGAAAACCAAAATTTTTGTCTCATTTGTGATGAGGATCATTACACCTGAGATTGTCCTCATCATGACAAAGTTGCAAAACACTTCAAAGGGAATTCCCAACTTGCTGTGTTGAACCAACATTTTCCTTAGCAACAATCCATGGTTGCACAAGCCCCTTCTCCTCTAGCAGAGGGTGATCCCAATCATCCTCCTAGCGAGGAAGCCTCATCGAGTGCCCATATTTATATGTTTAATGGCATTAATTTATCCACTTTCACCACAATATATCACATGCCAGATAAACTTGATAAAGAGAAGGTCAATGATGGTACTACATCGGATCCACCTGCCATCATCGTTACTCCTTCATTTGGACCACTTGAAATTGAGAAGCCTACTTTTGACTCTATTTTTGACTCTATTTTACACTCTCCCAAGAGCACTATAAAAAAGTCAACATTTAATCCTAGTTCACATGTCACCCAAAACTACAACATCGTTGAATATTTGGCTCAAGCACTGTGTGCTATGTCTTCTCTTGAAGTTCTTCAACATTTTCCAAGTCAATGTAGAACAATCTTGTCTTCCATCGGCATGATGGATCTATTGTCATCGAATAATATCATGTTTAACCTTGATAACTTCCAGTCATGACTTTCTCACCATCTTTATTTTCAGATCGATGTTGTTTTTCATAACCAACACATTCATTGTACCATAATGGATGAGCGAGCTTCCACTTGTGTCATGTCTTTAGCTGGTTGGAAATGTTTGAAATCACCTATTCTTAATCAATCTCCTACCATGTTACATGCATTTGATGGGTGAGGTTTTCATCCTCATGGGCTCTTGTAGTCCTTAGTTGTTCAGTTGGGAGACAAGATTGTCTTTGTCAATGTAGAGGTAGTCGATGCTCCCCTTGATTACACCTTGTTGTTAGGAATAAGTTGGTTTTATGCCATGAATGTCGTCGGCTCATCGGTGTTTTGATGTGTACAATTCCCCTATCAAGGTAAAATTGTCCCTATCAATCAGTTAGATTACTATACCCCCGACGCTCGCACTCCCGCCGCCAACAATATTCCTTTCTTGGGAGATACTACGATCACTTATGAAAGTGTTGGTGTATCAATTTTAAAAGACTCTTCCCTTATGGATACTTTCCCTACACCACTTCCTCCCATGTCACAACATATTGCCACAATTAATATCATCTCGACTATGGCATATCAATCTTATGAATCATTTGACCTTTGGGTTGTTCCTAGTCCTTTGGAATTCGATGCACTAGGTGACAATATGCCACTTAGTCCTGCTGAGGCTTCATGTAATGCCATCCAATACACCTCTCCCTCATTGGATGACCAACATTTTTTGGCATCCAACACTTACTCATTGTCATCTTGGTTGGATTCCCTATCCTCTACTTTCGACTACATCCTATGGATTTTTCAATTAGATGAATCCATTATGGAAATACTTGGTATCACAGAGGTACCTTGCGATTACAACCATCATCGGTCATCTTTTCTCCTTAGTCTCGATGAAATTGAGAAAGATATACACTCTATCTTTCCTGACGGTGTTGTAAATTCTCCCCAATCTCCCATAATTACATAGGAGACTACCTTTGAGGGGAATTTAGGAAACATATCTTGTATGATCAGTATCTACATCTCGATCAAAGAATTTATTGTGGAAAATTTGCATGTCGATGCCAATTTTTCACTTGATGAAGTGGAATATTAGACCGCAATAATTTTGTGATGTATTTTCTTGGAGTTACAAAGAAATTCCAGGGATCGATCCATCGGTCATTGTCCATGAGATAAAAAAACTACCCAGGTGTTAAACTTGTATGACAAAAACTTCGCCTAGTTCATCCTAAGAAAACCACGACCATCAAGGTAGAAGTTGAAAAAATTTTGATGTCTGTTTTTATTTATTATGTCCCTTTGACAGAATGGGTTTCTAACATCATTCTGGTAGCTAAGAAACAAGGAACCATTCGTGTTTGTTTCGACTATAGGGATCTCAATAAGGATTGTCCAAAATACAATTACCCAATGCCCTGTATCGACCAAATCATCGATAATTGTAGTGGAAACATTATATTTTCCTTCATGGATGGTTTCTCAGGGTATAACCAAATCGATATTCTATCGAGTGATCATCATAAGATGACCCTCATTTTCCCATCAGGGCCGTTCACTTATTGGAAGCTAAATTTTGGTATTAAAAACATTAGCGCTACTTTCCATTGGGCCATGTCATATTCTTTCCACGATATCAAACATATTGTGGAGCCTTACATAGATGATTTACCCACTTATTCATCTAATCGATGAGACCATTTCGGTCATTTATGGGATATTTTTCTTCAATGCCAGTTTTACCATATCTGTTTGAACCCTCACAAATGCATCTTCACTATCGAATCAGGTCAACTCCTCGGATTCATCATCTCTAAATATGGGATTAGGGTGGATCCCTTAAAATCACTAAAATATTTATGATCTTGCTGCAGAAAGACACTCCTTTCATCTGGGATGACACTGCTCAATGCTCTTTCGATGCTCTTAAGCATGCCTTAACACCAACACCTCTCTTGCACCCCCCAAATTATGCACAAGACTATGTCCTTTATTTAGTTGCCTCTACTTCCACTATTGGTATGGTCTTAGTTCAAGAGGTTATTAATGGTGATGAACATGTGATATACTGTTTGTGTAAGATTCTATCTGGTCCCAAGCTCTGATATTCAGATGTTGAAAATTTGGCTCTAGCTGCAGTCATGGTCATCCAAATATTTCGCCACTACATTTTGTTACACACTACCACGTTAATTGTGGACTTGAACCCCATGTATCACATCCTAATACGTCAAGTCCGTGGGGGAAAATATTCCAAATGGATCATTATTATCCAATAATTTGATCTCGAGTTTGCTAAATCAAAAATCTGAAAAATCATTGGTTTTTGCGGAACATATCTGCGATCTCCCATGCTGATGAAGATATTGATCCTAGTGATTCTCTCCCTGATGAATCTATGTTCCTCATTAGCACATTATACCCTTGGTATGGAGATATTATTCTCTATCTCCAAACCCAACATTTCCATCCCAATATTTCACATGATGAAAGTCGTAGTATCTGCCACCATTCTAAATGCTATCTTATCATCGGAGACACTTTATACCACCATGGTATTGATACTATTATACGACATTGTTTAACCCACGATGAGGCTGAAAATGTTTTGAATGACTATCACCTTGGATCTTGTGGCAGTCATCTTTCTGGGATGGATACAACCCATAAAATCTTACGTGTCAGTTATTTTGGTCCTTCATATTAAAATATTGTATCGAGGTTGTCAAACAATGCCCACCCTGTCAATTTTTTCACAAAAAGGAATGTACCCACCTTTCTCTGCTACATCCCATTGTCATCGTTGGCCCCTTTTGCAAATGGGGCATTTATTTTATGCAATTTAATCCTACCTCAGCCTGGGGGCATGGTTATATCATCGTAGTCATTGATTATTTCCCTAAATGAATTAAGGCTATGCCCAAATTTCTTAACAATGGTCATAATGCGACACTCTTTTTATTTAACCACATCATCACTCACTTTGGTGTCCCACGGGCTATTTTTACTGATTATGGTTCACATTTCTAGAACCATATGATGAGTGAGTTGCACATCAAATTGGGTTTTTTCCATGAAAAATCAGCTCCCTACTATCCTCAAGAAAATAGACAAGTTGAAGCTATCAAAAAAGTCCTAAATAACATGCTCTAATGCATGGTGGTGACAAACAAAAATTCTTGGCACCTGCAATGTTTCTCCTCACTCTGGGCCTACTGCAATTTAGTGAAAGCTGCAACTAGTTTCACTCCATTCCAGTCGGTATATGGTGTAGAAGCGATGTTACCAATCGAGTGTGAGATCCCTTCATTGAAACTCACCGTGGAACTCCTTCCTCATACCCTTGTTGAAGAAGAATGATTCATGTATTTAACCAAGTTGTATGAAACATGTCGCGATGTTTCTCTCATTAATGAGACATATAAAAAATGAATGAAGAGTCAATATGACAAATACGTACAACCTCGTGCTTTTGTAGAAGGAGAACTAGTCCTCGTTTATGACCAAGCTCATGACAAGTTAGGGACATGGAAGTTAGAACCTCTGTGGCATGGAACTTATATCATAAAATGTGTATTATATAGAGGCACTTACGAGTTAGTCGACTACAATGGAATATCTCTCGGTGAGGCCCAAAAGAGGATTTACCTCAAGAAGTACTATTCATAGAACATATAGTATGTGTGCTTTGTACACTATTGTACTATATACTTTTTATTTGGTGTATTTTCTCTTGCATGAACGAATTTTGTCTTATCCTTTTATACTTTTTCTTTTGATTGCATGCACACATGACATCTCCCTTTCCCATCTTTATTGAGTTTATGGATGGCGCTACTCGACACACCCAGAACATTGCTTCTATAGCTTTGGTCATTTACCACTCTGTTGAGTTGGCGAGTTCAGGAGGAATTTGCCTAGGATCGAAAACCAATAACGTAGCAGAATATCATGCCATCATCAAAACCTTAACTGAAGCCTCCTCTGTAGGTATAACTGATCTGATTATTAACCTAGACTCTCAACTCGTGGCTTGTCATCTTAATCAATATTCTGCCATTCACAACCCTGTCTTACTGTGTCTCCACCTAAGAATTCTTCGTCTCGAAATATCGTTTGAATTTATACAATACATAGATATACCCATAGAACTCAACACAATATCAGATTCATTATCTAATTACATATTGGATTGGTATCTTGTGCATAGATAAAACATTTGTAAAAAGACATGAATCACATGTACACAAAAAAACATCACACAGATAAATTGTAACATCAATAGGCACCACAAATCTCATATATATATATATATGTGTGTGTGTGTGTGTGTGCGCGTGATAGAAATTTTTTTTTTTTAAAAATACATCATCAAAAGGTACATAATAGGGAAAACATTTGGGCCTTCATTCCCATGAAATCATCATGAAATATTACAAAATATGTTGAGGATCCTATTCATTCTCCCGTATCACATTGTGCTCCATGAAGCACACTGCTGCAAGAGCCACTCATCGAAGTAATTGGTTCAGACTCTCCAGAACTCCAACTGTGTGTCATTGCTGATGGAGAAGCACATCTCGCCTCCTGAGAGGTGGGACACCTATGATAAAACCTCATAGGTTCCTCTCAACCTCTCTAAGTCCTCCCACTGCAACCTCATGCTCCACTACTACCTAGGCATCTGCACGATGCCTCAGTGCCTACATCTTTGTCGGACGTGATGCACCTGTGTCTCCATGATGAAACAAAAATATCTTTAGATCCCTTATTGTACACATAAAAACAATATAAAATATATAAAACAAAAATACATGAAAAGGTTTAGTTTCGTACCTAACACATCCCACTGCATTCCCTCAGGAAGCACTAGTTTTTCACTGCCCTAAAATTACACTCTGAAATAAGGAAGATCTTCAATAAAAACTAGTTGTCTCTGCCACCAAGTGAAGAAATCATCCATAAATCTAAATGTCAAGGGTTCATTCCCCAATCTTGGGGATAAGTTGTTCCATATCTCCATCCATGGATTAGTCGTAGGATGCACTATCAATGCAACATGTGGCTTCATTTGGGGAAATTTCTCCAAAAATAACAAAACTAGGAAAGATCCATATCCAAACTACTTCTGCCTACTTTTCCTACACTTCGAGATATGTTCCTTCACATTCTGAAGAAACCCTGCGCTCCAGTTAAACAACCTGGGCTCTACACATTGTAAATCATATGACATTTGAGATTTCGAAGCGAGATGAGTGCTGGTACTACCCAACAATTTGGTAATGGTGAATAGGATAGACCGAAGGGCCAAGTCCCTCAAATCTTTGATCATGATTCCACCGACCAATCAAGATCCTGGAATACAGTTCTTAGCAACATATTCCTCAGTCGGTTGAGGAGTTTCCCGATGTCTGGAAAAAAGGATAAGAACCTCTCTCCTTGAAAGCCCCGACAAAAAGTACACAACATCAATCTCAATATCAAGCAAGTGTGGCCCAATGTGAAATGATTTTTTGACATCATCCCACAAACCAATCAGGTACTCAAGTAATAGTACCTATTTCCTCATATTCTGGAGTTTAAAGTACTTGAGTAAACCACAATTTCGTAAATTTTCCTTTGCTTGACGGATTTGTAAAGAGGAAATATCATCAAACTCGTGCTTGTGTTCCTTCCATTCTAGCATGGATATATGTTCAGTGTACTCTACAAATACAACCAATTAAACATCTTTAGTCAACTTTTTATGGGAGAAAATTGTGTCTTTTTAGCCAAAAATACAAGATTTTTATTTTTATTTTGCACCGGAACTCCCTTAAGCCTTCCCAGGGAGCATTAGCATTCCCTGGGCATGTGCACCAGGGCATTCATATATCGATCAACACTCCCTTTATCTCTTTAAGTGAGCGTCAATCTGGTTCGGTGCCTGAGGCTTCCCAAGGAGCCCAGAACACCCTAAATATAAGCTAAAAAACAAAATTAAACCGTAAAAAAATATTGGAAAGTCATGGTTACCAACCTAGTCTAGATGAAAATGAAAATGGTCGACCACAACTCCCATACTCATAGCACGAAAATTGCCCTCCAAAGGTGAAAATTTCCAAAGATAGAAGAATTTGGTAAAAATCAATTTGTAAATGAAATTATTAACCTATTTTACTATTTGATAGGGTCAATTTTTTCTATTTCCAACTAAGATAAAGTTTTTTGGGGTTTTTTGAATCTTTTTGAGGAATTTCTAATGCTTTGGGCCTAAAACTGTCTATATTTGCAAGTTTTTAGGCAGTATCTTTTCGACAACCTTGTGACACTGACGAGCATAATCTTTGTTCTTTCTCGTGCTTGAAAAACATGAGAACGTAACCGATTATACGTTTATCACTTTTCGGACTCGTAAATGTTACTCAAAAAAGGAACCCCCTAGATTCATCTTTAAGCACTTTTCAAACTCTCTAAATTTGAAAAGATTGTTGAGTGATATTGCTTCCTTTCACACTCATTTAAAAGTTTTTGAAAGGGCATCTCGCGAGTAGTAGTTTATTGCTTTTTCAGACTTCAGAGAATAAAATTACGAAAAAGGACAACCCTAGAGTCGTCTTTAATTACTTTTTGGACTCTCTAAACATGAAAAACTATCGGTTTTTTCCTTCTCTAGTCTCGCTAAAATCACACATTGAAGGGCCCATATGGGACCAAAACCTTACTTCTTCCAGTTCGTTAATGCTATCACACAATTTGTACTTGTCCAAAAGGGAAAGGAAAGTGGATGATAAATTGGATCAATAGGAGGTTTTCCTATCATTGTCACCTAAATACGACACCTCTTTCTCTTTAGGGATGAAAGCCCAAGGGAGGTGTCCTCGGTGACCTGGGGGTTTGAGAAGGCAAAGGTAAAGGTATCAAGAAAATTTTTCCCCTCTCACAAGTCACACTGATCAGAAAGTCTCAAAGGTTTAACAAAATGAAGCAAAGATATGCTTAAGTGTACCTGCCCAGAACAAGACAACACAAAAACACTATTTTTGCAAGTAACAATTGATGTTAGTGCTTCCTAAAACCTTGGAATTTTCAATGAAAGCAATAAGTTGATATAAGATGAAGCAAACAAAAGTTTATAACATAAATAAATATATTATGATATCTTTACAAGTTATTCCTTAAACAAGCTTCAAAATTACCCAAAATGATAACCTAATAATGGAAATATGCTAGAACTTGTCAGAAGCTAATAAGGCAATGCAAAAATCAACTTTAATAATTTCTTTTAGGAGATTTTACTTCTGCAATATACAACTGTATATTACCTCTTTAAAAACAACAAGTATGATAGTAAATTAGTCTAATCTAGGGTTAGGAATAGTTAGTAAGTAGCTTGAGGTTAATGGTTTGGGGGTTGTTTTCATCAATCAATAAAGTACAAGGCATAATCCAGTGTGTTTAGGGCTAACATAGTCACCTTTTTCAATAAAAATCTTGAAGTAAATAAATGATAATGTGTGAACTAGAGAGAAGAGGGAAAATGATTGAGGTGTTGGTAACCCAAGGCCTCAATCACCAAACCCTAGAAGGAAAACAACTACTAGGAAGTAGGTAACACTAGGACCTAGTGGTTTCCCTTCTTTAGTTCAAGCTTAAGATAAATAAAGGATTGATGAAGAAAATAATGTTAAAGTGATACAATGGTAGGGCTCTAGCACATGATTCTATGGATAGGTTTTCTAGCAAAATCTAGTAGGTGGATAGCTATTGAGATAACGACAATAACATGTGCTTAATCTCCTAGGGTTTTATACTAGCAATTTCATGATCTTAGTAAATAAAAAGTAAAGATACTATAACCATTCAAAGGAAAGAAGAATTGTATGATTTCACTTACATTCACCAAGAATATTCTAGCAAATTCCATAGTTTAATACTTTTCACCAAGAAAATGCCAAAAAACACCAAGACAAGTCTCTTCCAAGAGTTCTGCACCGCATAATTTCAGCCAATAAGCCTTAAAGAGGTCAAATTTCAGACCTCACTTGTGTGAGTGAAAGAATGATGAAAAAATACAAGGAATCAATCCCTTATTTATACAATCCAAATGACCTTTAATTACAAAATTAGGTCAAAAAGACCGACATCAAATATCCAATTTTTTACATAAATTTGACAAATTAAAACCTAAAACATGCAAAAGCGGTGACATCATGCCCTTCTAGGGTGATGTTGGGCCTCCTAGGTGAGACATTGACCTCCAGGAGAAAAACGTTATGCCTTCCAAGGCCTAAGGATCATGTCACATGTGCCACTTGGCACATGACTACCTCCATCATGTCCATCTGATGTTGGGTGATGCCAAGGGTCACAAAGGTGACATCACGGGCCTTCCAAGGCCAACGTTCAAGGGGAAAGGAAAGACCCCCTAGGTCCAAGCCTGGAAAATTGTCTTTAGTGGAACATCCTCCTCTCTCTTTGGTGAAATCCCCTGGTATATGTATTCCCTTGCCTTGGGTCTTAGCATCCATCTGATGGGATTTTATCCCTATGTAGGTCTGAGTTATTCATCTCCCCATATGTACCTTTCCATCGTGCGTTGTCCTGAAAAAAAAATAGGTACACCCTCCATGGGTTCATAAGTCACAAGGATCATAGCAATGTCAATCACATATAATAATCAAGTTACCCAAACATGTGCATAAAACCCCCTTCTTTCGAGACAAGTGCTCAAAGATGTTATGCTATTCTACAAGCTAGGTTTGGAGAGGGTTCTGGGACTTCCTATAGGGATAATTCTCCTTAGGTATGGTATGTTTCCAAGGGAATACCAATATGGGTCATGTAAGTGGATGAGATGGTGTGGGGGATGTTTGGGCAAGGGGTGTAGTGATAATAGGGAAATGTAGGTCTTACCTGTGGGTGCCTCTGTAGAGGATGAGTTGTACCTTGTCATGGATGCAATTATTTCCTATCCCATTCAATGCCTTTTTTTCTCTTTGTCTTATTTTTTTTTCTCTCAAGAGAATAGCTAGAGGACACTTCCCTGGCATGGTGACCAATGGTGAAAGTGTTACCCAAAATAATTTCATGGAGATGAGCAGGTTGGCTCATGTTGAGACCCCCTTTCTCTTGGCTATGCTACCAAGAGCCACTACCCTAGTGTGGTGACCGACTGAATAGTAGTGTCACACTGCTACATTCCCATGGACCTAATAGGTTGGATCATGATGACACCCCCTATCCTCCAACTAGGTCTTGAGTTTATTTATTTTATCTGAGTGTATTTGGTAGTATAGCATGGGATCACATTCTTAATTAGAAAATGAAAGCATTGCAACATAAAAGTGAGAAGTGTATATTTGTTGGTTATTCGGAATATGTCAAAGGTTATAGACTTCTTCAACCACATTTTAATGAAATTATTATTAGAAGAGATGTTAAATTTGATGAAAATATTTTGTTCTGTGAGCCTAATTCGACGATTGTTTCTTCTTCGGCCTGCAAGCCATCTTCAATGTTTTTTCCTTATTCTATTCTTGTTCTAGTTTCTTCTTTAGATGATTATAGTGAGGATGAAAATCCACCTCCTCCCACTCACCTTCCTCCAGATGAGTCCTTTGAACCTAAACCAACATTAAGTCTACAACTTTCTAGATGGGTCTGTTTAACACGAGAAGCAGTTGGTGATCTTGTCGGTGATCCTTCATATCAGCGTCAGACATGTTCACAGTTCTAGCAAGCCTCTTCTCTTTTGGCTCAAGTTTTAGAGACTTATGATCCAGAGACATTTGCGGAAGCTTCAGGTCATCCATATTGGGATACAACAATGAATGAATAATATCATTCTTTAATGGTCAACGATACTTGGGATCTTGTACCTCTTCCAAAAGGAAGAAAACTTGTTAGATGTAAATGGGTCTACAGAACTAAGTGTGCATCAGATGGAAGTGGTGAAAGACACAAATCTTAGTTAGTTTCCAAAGGATTTTCCCAAGTTGAAGGAATTGACTATAATGAAACATTGTCCCCTGTAGCCAAAATGAATTCCATTCGCCTTGTTCTTGCCCTTGTTACCTCACATAAATGGGATTTCCATCAGATGGATGTTAAATATGCCTTCTTGCATGGAGATTTGTAAGAAGAAATCATCATGGAACAACCTCTTGGCTTTGTCTAAAATGATTTTATCCTTGTTTTTCGCCTTAAGAAATATCTTTATGGTCTTAATCAAGCTCTCCGAGCTTGGTATGCCAAAATGGAAAACTTTCTTATTGACACCAGATTCTCTAGATGCCATTTTGATCCTAATGTCTATACCAAGAAATTAGGAATCCATGTCATAATCCTTTTCCTTTATGTTGATGACCTTATCCTTACTAGTAATGACTCAAATCTTTTAAACCATGTCAAAACCAACCTTAAGAAGAAATTTGAAATGACAGACTTAGGGTTTTTGCATTTTTTCCTTGGCCTCCAAGTTTTGCAAACCAATGAAGGAATTTTTCTTTCCCAATCTAAGTATGCTTGTGACCTTCTTTTCCACTTTCACATGGATGATTGTAAAACAACCCCTTCTTCCTTCTAGTCTGGAGTCAAGCTTACTGCCACCCTATACCTTTAGTTAGTTTGCAGCCTCTTATGCTTGACTCATACCCATCCTGATCTTTCCTTTGTTTTTGGTCTTGTTTCTTAGTATATGCAAACACCCCATGAAATCCATCGGAAAGTAGCTAAAAGGATACTTTTCTATGTGTATGGTATAGTTCAATTTGGGATACATTAAAGTTTAGGGGGGGACTCCTTTATTGGTTGGTTTCACTGATTCAGATTGGATCAGCGACCCTGATGATTGGAAGTCTACTACAGGTTATGTTTTCAACCTTGGTTCAGGACCTGTCACTTGGTCCTGTAAGAGACAACAGGCTATTTCACTTTCTTCAGCAGAAGTAGAGTACCGAGCAGTGGTAAATGAAAGTCATGAAGCCTTGTGGCTTCAAGAGATCCTTTCAGAGTTTGGATTCCGACAGTAGCATCCGACCATAATTTGGTGTGACAATTAGAGTTCCATCAAGCTCGCCAAAGACCCAGTTCAACATTAGTGCAACAAGCACATCGAGATACACATGCACTTCATCAGAAAGCTCATTCATGATCAATTTATTGAAGTGCTCTTTTTCCCTACAAAAGATCAAGATGTTGATATTTTCACAAAGTCTCTTACAGAAGTGAAGTTTTCCAAACTTCGATCTATGTTATGAGTTCAGGAAGTTGTCATTAAGGGGGGATAGGCTCTAATTCTTCATTCCTTCCCCTATTGTGTTACTATTGTAAATCCTTCAATCTTATCCCAAATGTTTCTTAAGGGGGGATGCTAGGATATTTAGACACTTGGGAGTTAGTTAAGATATGCTTAGTCTAACGTATCATTAGGTAAAAGTTTGTTTCTTAGTGTGTTTCTTTACTATGCATTAGTATGCATTTGTAGTTAGGAAATCCGACGGTCACGATATGTTACTGACATAGAGTGATCCGACGGTTCATATTCTCCTCGATCTTAATGACCATTGATCTATGGCTTAACACTCGATTGGTCCATGATCTCTATTTAAAGAGCATGGAGGGTCATTTGCTGATGATCGATTGTGAGAAACTCTCTTGTAAAATCTCTCTATAATCTTTTTCTCTTGCATTAATAACCTACTCCAAATGTGCTAGGATATTTAGACACTTAGGAGTTAGTAATATCTACTTGGTCTATTGTGTCGTTAGGTAAAAGTGTGTTTTCTAGTGTGTTTCTTTAGTATTTATTAGTATGTATTTGTAGTTAGGAAATCTGACGGTCACGATATGTTCCGGACATAGAGTGATCCGACGGTTCATACTTTCCTTGATCTTAACAACCATTGATCCATGGATTAACACTCGATTGGTCCATGATCTCCATTTAAAGAGCATGGAGGGTCATTTGCTGATGATCGATTGTGAGAAACTCTCTTGTAAAGTCTCTCTATAATCTTTTTCTTTGCATTAATAAACTGCTCCAAGTGGTCGCGTTTGATGGGTCGGTGGATGTTTCCCCGTAGGCGTTTTACCACATGAAAACATTGGTGTGTTGATATTTGATATGGTTATGTGAGTGTTTACTGAAGGTGTTCATCCTCTGTTGGAATACCTGTGTTTTATAACATGGTATCAGAGAAAGTTTGAATACCTGCTCCTGTTGAAGATCCAGATCGTGAAGCCGAGTTGCCTCATATCCACTTTCTGTCATTTCTGTACATTTATGGGATGAGAGGACTATTCCATTGCATCCATAGCGTTCATTTTAGTCAGGAACGCTTCTCGTTTTAGTCGAAAAGGTTTCCATTTTTCCAGGATACGACCATTACAGTCAGATCCAGAGGTATAAAGCTTGAATATGCATTTTTTTAAACTTTTGCAGAGTAGTATTTTGGTTTTGTTTTATTTATTTCCAGGTTTCTACTCTTTTAGATATACATATGCACTTTTCCCCATGCCCCCTACGATCTCGACAAATCAGAAATAGATAGGAAAAGGTGCATCTTCCGGGTAAGCTAACCGAGAACTAACCCTTGTTGTCATCGAGAAGCGATTTTTTTTCTTGTGTGAAAATAGTTTTTTTTTAGCACGCTCTCCAAGGACGTCAAAAAAAACAACAAGCCTCCTTATGAACATTACAATATGTTTTTCTAGATCATTTGGTTAAAATTTCCCTTATTAAGTAAGAGGTCTTGAGTTCAAGTCTCTCTTTTGTTACCTTTTTTGAAAAAGTTCATGCTAAAATTGTAAAGTGTATTTCACTTCAAGTATAAAAGTGAATCACTATAAGTGGCTTTAATATTTTATTTTAGAGTTATTTATTTTTCATGCAACCTTTCTGTTATAAGGTAACTTCATTGTAAAATTGATCCCCACTTCTCTTTATAAAAGTGGGTCACTTCATAAAGCAACTTACACAATCATATGGTCATTTGGTTACCGATTGTGCCTTTTTTTAAAAGGGCATAAATCTAACATCGAAAGTCCGTTTTCAGTGCCGTTTTTTTTAAAACCACATAACTTTTTGATCTCTTTCCATCTAGATCATCATTTTTAGTTTTTAAATCCACATTATCTGCATATTTAATATGGCTTCTACAAGTATTGTCTTGCTTATCAACAACTACTTCCAATGGAAATCTCATATGGAAGATTTATTAAGAAGTAAAGGATTGTACTAGAAAACCTAGGAAAGGAAAAAGAACCCATTGATCCTGATAAGAAATCCAAGTGGGATAATAGGAATGATGAAGCACGTGGACTAATCGAAATTTCCATCTCTCATGTTTTTAGGTACCACCTTCAAGATATTGATGACCCCAAAGAAGCTTGGGATACAATTGAATCTGTGTTTGGTAAACTCAATATTATTCGAGCACAACAGTTAGAAAATCAAATACTGACCTTGAGTCCAAATGATTTTTCTTACCTTGGAGACTATCTATATAGGTTTAAAACACTCCGAATTTTATGTGAAGAATGTAAGATAAAGATGGAGGAAGAGCGTTGCATCTATCTTATTCTTTCTAAGATAGGTAGTGCATATTCTATGTTTGTATCTACCTTTTATGCCATGAGAGAGGCTCTAGGGGAAGAATCTGATGAAAAACCCAGTCTTTAGTCTATTTTTGCTTCTTTGATTCCCAAGGAAGATAATCTTCTACAATGTGAAGTGATCAACACTACAGGTCCCTCCAACAAAGCCTTAGTTTCCCAACAAAAAGATAAACCCAAGTATCCCAAGAAGCAACATCCTCACCACAACAACAAACAACACAAGGGTCCCAAACCTGCTCAGATAGCTTCAACTCTTACTGTTGACAAAGGAGCAAAATATAAAAGTAAGAATACTAACATACATTGCAACTTTTGTGATAAAGATGGTCATGATGAGTCCAAATGTTTCAAGAATATGGCATCTTTAGAAGCAACGATGAAAAAGCACAACATCAGTATTGATTCTACTTCTTCTTCTCATGGGCATGCACTTTTTTCTTCTGGTTTCTCCTTCAATTCAAATTCTACTACTACTTCTTTTGATGAGTGGCTTATTGATTCAGGAGCATCTTATCATATGGCTAAGGATAAAGCCATATTTTCTGCTCTAAATGAATGTAACACCATTAAAATATTTGTTGGTGATGATAGATCTCTTAGTGTTGTAGGATCTAGAACAATTCAAGTAGATAATGGTCATTTCAATGATGTATTATGTGTTCCAAGTATTTTTTTTAACCTTCTATTAGTATATCAAAACACTCATTCAGGTGAAGGTAAAACCGTCGATTTTTCACCTCACCAATTTGTAATCAAGGATCTAAAAGATCCTAAGCATGTTCTTGCAACTAGAAATGCTAATGATATTACCAGGTTGTACAAGTTTGACAATTTTGGGTCATCAACTTTTTCATTAGTTTTTGTTGCTCATAGTGATGACTTGAGAAGAATTTGGCATGAGCGGTTTGGTCATCTAAACTATCACTCATTGAAACAACTATGTAATCAACAGATGGTGACTGGTCTTCCTCTTGTTTCATGCAGAGATGGTGTTTGTGCCAGTTGTGTTCTTGGCAAACATCATTGGGACAGTTTTGACAAGCATGCCTCTTGGCACGCCTCAGGTCCTTTGCATCTTGTTCACAGTGATTTGTGTGGTCCACTTTCTTCTCTTTATTTTTCTGGGGGCAAGTATTTCTTAACTTTCCTTGATGACTTTTCCAGACGTACTTGGGTTTACTTCTTAAAACTCAAGAGTGAAGTTTTTGAAAAGTTTTTGGCCTACAAGGCCCTTGTAGAAAAATAATCTGGACATCAAATTCAAAGGTTAAGAACAGATAATGGAGGCGAATATATGAACAATAATTTTACAAGATACTGCACTACACAGGGAATCCAAATGAAACAGAATGTTCCATAGACACCGCAAAAAAAGGGTGTTGCTGAGAGAAAGAACCGCACATTAAAAGAAATGGCCAATTGCATGATCCAATCTAAGGGATTAAGTCTAAAGTATTGGGAGGAAGCCATCAACTGTGCAAATTACATAGTAAATCACAATCCCACAAAGGCTCTTAAAAATATAACACCAGAAGAATACTGGACTAAAATTAAACCAGATGTAAGTCATTTTCGTGTATTTGGCAGTATAGCATGGGCTCACATTCTTGATAAGAAAAGGAAAGCATTGTAGCCTAAAAGTGAGAAGTGTATATTTGTTGGTTATTCTGAAGATGTCAAAGGTTACAGACTTCTTCAATTGCATTGTAATGAAATTATTATTATAAGATATGTTAAATTTGATGAAAATCTCTTGGCCTGCAAGCCTAATTCGACGATTGTGCCTTCTTCGGTCTACGAGTCATCTTCAACGTTTGTTCCTTCTTATGATCTAGTTTCTTCTTCAGATGATGACAGTGAGGATGAAAATCCACCTCTACCTGCTCACCCTCCTCCATATGAGTCCTTTGAACCTGAACCATCACTAGCTCCACTGCTTCCTATATGGGTCCGTTCAACACGAGAATCAACTCGTGATCTTGTCGGTGATACTTTAGATCAATGTCAGACACGTTCATAGTTCCAGCAAGCCTCTTCTCTTTTGGATCAATTTTGAAAAACTCATGATCCAGAGACATTTGTCGAAGCTTCAGGTCATCCAAATTGGGATACAACAATGAATGAAGAGTATCATTTTTTAATGGAAAACGATACTTGGGATCTTATACCTCTTCCAAACAGAAGAAAACTTGTTAGATGCAAATGGGTCTACAGACCTAAGTATGCATCAGATGGAAGTGTTGAAAGATACAAGGCTCGGTTAGTTGCCACATGGACCTTGTGACCTTCTTCATCACTTTCACATGGACGATTGTAAACCAACCCCTTCTCCCTTCCAGTCTGGAGTCAAGCTTTCTGCCACCTATACTTCTCCTGAAGTTGATGCCACCCTGTACCGTCAGTTAGTTGGTAGCCTCTTATACTTGAATCATACCCATCCTAATATTTCCTTTATTGTTGGTCTTGTTGACCGATATATGCAAACACCCCATGAAATCCATTGGAAATAAGCTAAAAGGATACTTCGCTATGTTCGTGGTACAGTTCAGTTCGGGAAACATTACAGTTCAGGGAGGACTCCTTTATTGGTTGGTTTCACTGATTCAGATTGGGTCGACGACCCTGATGATCAGAAGTCTACTGTAGGTTATGTTTTCATCCTTGGTTCAGGACCTTCCACTTGGGCCTGTAAGAAACAACAAGCTATTGCACTTTCTTCAGCAGAAGCAGAGTATCGAGCAACGGTAAATGCAAGTCAAGAAATCTTATGGCTTCAAGAGATCCTTTGAGAGTTTGGATTCCAACACCAACATTCGACCAACCTTTGGAGTGACAATCAGAGTGCCATAAATCTCACCAAAGACCCAATTCAACATCAGCGTAGAAAACACATCGAGCTACACATGCACTTCATCAGAAAGCTCATTCATGATCAAGTTATTGAAGTGCTCTTTTTCCCTACAAAAGATCAAGTTGTAGACATTTTCACAAAGTCTCTTATAGAAATGAAGTTTTCCAAACTTTGATCTATGTTAGGAGTTCAGGAAGTTTTCATTAAGGAGGGATAGGCTCTAATGCCTCCTTCCTTCTCCTATTGTGTCACTATTGTAAATCCTTCAATCCTATCCCAAGTTGTTCTTAAGGGGGGATGTAAGGATATTTAGATACTTAGGAATTAGTAAGATCTACTTGGTCTATTGTGTCGTTAGGTAAAAGTGTGTTTTCTAGTGTGTTTCTATAGTATGCATTAGTATGCATTTGTAGTTAGGAAATCCGATGGTCATGATATGTTCTCAACATAGAGTTATCTGACGGTTCATACTCTCCTTGATCTTAACGACCATTGATCCATGGCTTAACACCCTATTGGTCCATGATCTCTATTTAAAGATCATGGAGGGTTCTTTGTCGATGATAGATTGTGAGAAACTCTCTTGTGAAATCTATCTGTAATATTTTTCTTTGTATTAATAAACTGCTCCAAGTGGTTGCATTGGATGGGGTGGTGGATGTTTCCCCATAGGGGTTTTACCACATGAAAACATCGGTGTGTTGATCTTTTATCTAGTTATGTGAGTGCTTACTGAAGGTGTTCATCCTCTGTTGGAATACCTGTGTTGTCAAACAAAATGGTCGCATTGCTTAGGGCTGTGGATGTTTCCCCATAGGGTTTTACCACATCAAAACATCGATGTGTTGATATTTGATCTGGTTGTGTGAGTGGTTACTAAAGGTGTTCGTCCTCTGTTGGAATACCTGTGTTGTTGAACAATCCGGGTCTTTCCAACCAAGGTCATTCTCAATCAAACAATATTTCACAGATTTAAGTCTCAAGGACCTTCTCTTGTATTCTACTATATGGTCTAGGCACGATAAATTCTTAAGGTAGTATATTATGTCGGAGTACCATTCATCATGTTCTAACTCACTAACCACTATGTTTATTTGTTCGTTTTCTCCTATCTGTATGGCTTCTTGGTTTCTCTTAGTTATCATTTGGGCTAAACCTTGTCCCTTAACAATCTTTGTGGGTTTTATCTCCAAGTCATATTCCTAGATATTGGAAACCCACTTACCTCTAGTACCCATAAAATATTGTTTTGATAAGACATATTTTACTGTTGGGTAAGGGACATAATACTTAATCTTATTATAACCCACGTAGTTTATAAAGTGCTTAAGGTATTTCACTAAAGCGTAAGTTTGTTTTTTAGTAATTGAATAGTTCAGCTCTGAATCCATAAGGGATTTACTTATGAAATCCATCGGGTGTTCATGGTCATCAATGTCTTTCTGCAACAAGACACTTGCAATAGTGTCTTGGGAGGAAAAATAGAATATTATGAAGTCTCGTGAATAGTCTGGACTAACCACAACTGAGGCTTGGGAGATGTCATCTTTTATGTCTTCAAAGGATTTAATGGCCTTATCATCCCACCTAAATGTCATGTCCTTTTTCAATAATGCACTCATGGGTTTTATTCTTTCGATGAAGTTTGGGACAGATCTTACAATGATTTTTTTTTTCTGAAAAAGGATTTTAGGGATTTTTTGTTAGATAGAGGGCATACATCCTTGATATATTGGATCCTTTCCGGGTCTATAGAAACTCCTCCTTTTGAGGCTATGTGTCCCAACAATTTCCCCTTATCTATCCTGAAAGCAGACTTCTTAGGGTTCAAGGAGATACCATACTTTCTACATCTTTCAAAAACAATTCTGAGGTGTGATATGTGGTCTCTCCTTTCCTTTGACACACCTGTGAGATCATATTGGTAAATTTATATGATTTTCTGAATGAGATCCCTAAAATCAAAGTCCATTTTTCTTTGAAAGGTTGCACCCACATTTATAAGGCCAAAATCATGCATTCTTAAGTACATGAAACTTCCCCAAGGTGTGGTAAATGTCATTTTAAGTTGGTCTTCTCTTTTGAGTAACACTTGGTTATATCCAAAAAATCCATCCAGAATGGACATCATCCCTTCCCCTGTAACCCTTTGTAACAAATGTTCCATATTTGGGACGGGTTAGTTGTCTTTCAAGGATAGTTGGTTAAGGTTTCATAAATATACACATAAGAGAATATCACCACTTTTCTTCTAGACGAATGCCATATTTGACATCCATGATGAATACGTGATAGGAGCTATGATACAACATCGACCATATTTTGGATTTCCTTTTGTATCCAGTTTTCCAAATTTGGGTTCTTATCTCTTAAATTTTGTCGGAAAGGTTTGGCTCCTTGTGTCAAAGGTATAGCATGTTGGATGAAATCACCCTTATAATCCTTTAGTTCATCATAATTCCAAGCAAACTTATCCTTGAATTCTCTTATGAGGTCTAGTATTTCAATCCTTTCCTTCTCAATAGTCCCTTTCCCTATTTTGACCATTCTTGGATCCATATCAGTGCCGATGTTGAATTCTAAGGCTTCATTTGTTTGTTTCTTGGGGTTTTTTCCTTTGTAAACATTGTGTCTGTCAAAGAGGTGTTCTAAAGGGACACATCCTTTTGACAAAGTGTTATTTTGCAATTTTACTACATCTAGGTCCATGGAATTAACTAGGAAGTTTACTTGTGAATCGGTGAATTCTCTACTATTTTCCATGAATATAAGGATCTGATCATCATCTTCAAAGACTTGCCAATGTTCCAAGTTATCAGGGATAAATTTTCTAAATAAGACTTCCATTTTGCACAAGTTTTTGAGAGGACCATCACAAGGTTGTAAGGTGGATGTAGAGACAACCAAGGAATCTGCCACATACTTTTCTTCTCGGGGGACTTCTCTAATTGACACCATCTTAAATGATTTTTCAATGGATCTTGCGAAGTCATGGTACCTTTTTAATCTCTCATTCTTGGTAGAGAAGTCTAACAACACTTGTGATACTATTAAGTCTGAGTCTCCTATAACTTTCAAGTGTGTGAAACCTTTGTTGATTGCTAAGTTGAGGCCTATAATCAAAGCTTCATATTTGACAACGTTGTTTCTAAAATATTCAAAATATTCAACCTCAAGGTTTCCAAATGTATCTTGAGTTGGTTTTAAATCCTCATGAGGCTAATTTTCTTTAGAGAACAAGGAAGCATCTTTCATGTTTGAGAAACATGTGCTCCATTTTCTAGGGAAAGCACTATATTCCACTTCTAGGTTCTCTGGGAGGTCATGCTTTGGTTCCACCATGCTTTCCCCATTTGGTTCCCAGATTTCATTCTCACTCAAAAGGTTAACTTGATGGATGAAATTGTTGAACCTAAGGTTTTCATCAATATGGCAAGAAACCTCTTGCACTTCTTCTAGGCTTGCAGGTAATCGATCCTTGAGGGTGAACTACAAAGTTCCTTCTAAAGAGTTTAAGTATTGTTGGAGAAAAAGGATTTTTGGGTGAAAGTGAAGTTGAAGCTTGCTAATGTTAAATTTGAACCTATCATTGAATTCCCTAATATTTTCATCGGTTCCTTTGAAAACTTTGAGGTATTTAGATTAAAAGGAGGCCACACTTTATTTTTTACACCATCTATTCATGAAAGCTCGTTCCAGATCTTCAGGTTTTTTAAGCTTCCACTTAGGAATTGGTTAATTCAAGTTCTGTCACTTCCAGTGAGTGAGCTCACAAAAAGACTCATAAAGGTGTCAGGGTGTTCTTCTCCTAATTGGTGAAATTCATACCCTTCATAAAACTTAGTCCAATGTGAGTTTCCATAAGACCCTACTTCCCCTGAGAATCTAGGTATCTAAGAATCAACCTTTTTTGGGAGATCGTGCAATCCACCTTGGATGTTAACTAAGTCCAAAGGGCCAAAAATTTCTTTGGGAGATCATTTAGGTCCCATTTAGATGGATTCATATGGGAACATGAACTATAGGAGAAGAAAGTGTGTATTGACGTCTGCTACGGGTCGTCATTTGTGGAGTCGCTAGAGAATATTTTTGAGATTATAAAAGGGATGAGGGGATCACCCTTAGTGGATTTGTCAAGTAAGATTTGAAAAGTAAATTCTTTTGAGGGAAGGATTACTGAAAAGTGTCGTCTTTGAGGAGAATTGACTCAGTGTTCCCCGACAATGGCACCAAAATGTTATCACACAATTTGTACTTGTTCAATAGGGAAAGGAAAGTGGATGATAAATTGGTGTAAAAGGATGTTGTCCCATCACTGTCACCTAAACAAGACACCTCTTTCTCTTTAGGGATGAAATCCCAGGGGACACATCCCTAATGCCCTAGGGGTTCGAGAAGGCAAAGGTAAAGGTATAAAGAAAATTTGTCCCCTCTCACAAGTCACACCGATCATAAAGTCCCAAAGGTTTAACAATATGAAGCAAATATATGCTTAAGTATCCCTACCCAGAACAAGACAACAAGAAAACACTATTTTTTGCAAGTAACAATTGATGTTAGTGCTTCATAAAACCTTGTAATTTTCAATGAAAGCAATAAGTTGATATAAGATGAAGCAAACAAAAATAAATATTTGATGATAGATTTACAAGTTATGCCTTAAAAAATCTTCAAAATGACCCAAAATGATAGCCTAATAATGGAAATATACTAGCACTTGTCAGAAGCTAATAAAGAAATGAAAAAATCAACTTTAATAATTGATTTTAGGATCTTTTACTACTACAATATATGGCTGTAGCTTACTTTTGTAACAACATCAAGTATTTTAGTAAATTAGTCTAATCTAGGGTTAGGAATAGTTACTAAGTAGCTTGAGGTAAAGGGTTTGGGGGTTGTTTTTATCAATCAATCAAGTTCAAGGTATAAACCAGTGTTTTTAGGGATAATGGAGTCACCTTTTGCAGCAACAATATTGAAGGAAACAAATGATAATGTGTGAACTAGAGTCAAGAGGGAAAATGATTGAGGTGTTGCTAACCTAAGGCCTCAATCACCAAACCCTAGAAGGAAAATAACTACTAGGAAGTAGGTAACCCTAGGCCCTAGTGGTTTTCTTTATTCTTTAGTTCAAGATTAAGATAAATAAAGGCTTGATGAAGCAAATGATGTTAGAGTGATACAATGGTAGGGATCTAGCACATGCTTCAATGGATAGGTTTTCTAGCAAAATCTAGTAGGCAGATAGCTATTGAAATAAGGACAATAACATGTGCTCAATCTCTTGGGGTTTTATACGAGCAATTTAATGATGTTAGTAAATGTAAAGTAAATATACTATAACCATTCAAAGGAAAGAAGAATTGCATAATTTCACTTACATTCACCAAGAACAGTCTAGAAAATGCCCTAGTTGAAGACCTTTCACCAAGAAAACTCCAAAAAACACCAAGACAAGTCTCCTCCAAGAGTTGTGCACCACTAATTTCAGCCAATAAGCCTTAAAGAGGCCGAATTTCAGACCTCAATTGTGTGAGTGAAATAATGATGAAAAATTAAAAGGGATTAATCCCTTATTTCTACAATCCAAATGACCTTTAATTACAAAATTAGGTCAAAAAGGCTAGCGTGGCAAGTTACATCAAATATACAGTTTTTTACATAATTTTGACAAATTAAACGATAAAATATGCAAAAGAGGTGACGTCATGCCCTTATAGGGTGAAATTGGGCCTCCTAGGTGAGATGTTGGCCTCCAAGAGGAAAACGTTAGGCCTTACAAAGCCTCTGGATCATGCCACACGGGCCACTTGGCACAAAAATGCCTCTATCATGTCCATTTGACGTTGGGTGACATCAAGGGTCATAGAGGTGATGTCATGGGCCTTCCAAGTCCAACGTTTAAGGGGAAAGGAAGGAACCCCATGGGTCCAGGCCACTCTTGCAGTCGCCCTTGAACATGACACATGTTTCTACTTGCATTTTTGAACACTTGGGTAATCTTCTAGACCTTTGCACTGAACCAATCCTATGAGTCTTTCCACTCCTTTGGGTCACCCAAAAAATTTCACATTGTCTCTTGCATTATGGCTTGGTCCATGTTATGTTTATGTTGCCAAGTCATGTTGTGCTTCAATGTTCAAGGGAAGTATCTACCTCGAGAGTCAACCATCATAAATTTTCAGTTTCAATACCTCTGTCAGTCCATACTCATTTGATTCGCTAAATTATGTCTCTTTCCTATGTCAGTTTCATGTTGATGTTGGGGGATACATCAAGGCCCTCCTTCGACGAGTATTTTTCTGTCAAATTCAACACATCATCCAAGAATTAGACTTAGAAACCAATTAGTACCTTGGGACTTGCATGTCTCAATGGAAGGCCTCCTTTCCTCTAAAAATAGGTTTTCATCATTGACCTCTAATCGGATGATTCCACAAATTTTTGACTTGAGCTCATCAATTCACATTCATTGGATTGTACTAGGGTACCTTGGGAGTCATTAACATCATTGGTGATTTCCCTCGCACTTGTTAACAGTTTACCTCAATAACTAGTAATCAAGTGGTTTCTACCATGTTTGACATCAAAACATCTATTCACATGGCTAGATTCATACCACATCGGGATTGGGACGAAGACCCTGGGTTGGGAATTCACTCTATTATCTACTTTCCCTAGGCTATGAAGGAGATATTTTGAGCATGTTGATATATATATATATATACTATCACATAGATCCACATTGTATTGGTTTATGGCTATGTTTTATCTCGTAGCTCCACTATGTATTTCTTGTTGCTACGATCAATTCATGTCATGGAGGCATAGATCCACATTGTATATTTGGTGGCTATATGCTTGGTCAGTATCATCAGGGATATGCGGTGTAGTTTTTGGTGGCCATACCTTAAGTTATTTATTACTTAAGCATATGTATGCCTACCTTGGGTTTGAAACACATGATAACATTTGTTTGATGGTTATTTGTAGCTTCTACCAAGTCCTTCGATTCCATACCGTTGCTCAAAAATCTACAAAGCGCTTCATTCATCAGCTTTCGTCTTCTGACTTCACACTTTGGGGGGGAAATATGTTACACGTCAAAATTCCTCACTTCGATAATGTCACATTATCATTGTCATAAGTGTTGCAAGTGTTGCACTTTTGTCGCAAGTGTCGTAAATGTCATATTTTCGTTCTGCATTGTTAGGTAGCTAGAGATGTAGTGGGGGCCCCCAGAGGGCCCATAATGATAATAGTGGAGGCCATTAAATGTAAGGTGGACTATGCCCATTATATTATTAAATAAGGTCCACTATGGTAGTTAGATATAATAAATGTAAGAGGATTTCTTAGAAGGTTCTACTTCTAGAATATTCCTCCTTTAGAATATTCTTAGGTGATGGTAGCACTGTATAAATGGGTTCAAGAAATGTAATGGGATATGAAGAGAATTATTGTATTTGGAGTAGTAGCTCAATAGGAGGAACCCCCTCGAAGAGGAAATTGAACATGAGAGGATCCCTTCCATAATAGGATCCATTTTATGGTGTTGCCCTACCCCAAGGGTTTGATACAATAAAGTGGTGGTTTTCTATATTGTTCCATATATATTGTGTGGTGATTGTATTTAAATATATTTGGTACTATTGTGCTATTTTGTATTCATGTATTTGGTTCTTAACAATTGGTATCAGAGCACTTTCCTTTGCCAAAGAAGGGAAGAATGTTTTTCTTTTTTTGCAGATTTTCTCTACGGAAGAAAAATAGGGCAATGTACTTCAGGTTCATATATGATGTTTTATGAGATGAATTTAAAAAAAAAGGGGGGGTATTTGAATTCCTCTCGGAAAAATACCCAATTTCAAAAAGCATATCATCTGAAATGGAGTCTGGAAAGTAAAGTTATGAGAATTTTAAATTCAGTAGTTTTTCAGGTTTTTTTTCTAGAAAAAGTCGTGATTTTCTACAGTAATTTATTTTTAAACCCTTGTTATATTTTTTGGGTTTTTTCATGACAATGATGAGACTGCAGATTTCATAAATTTGCATAGGATGCTCAGATTTGTACTAGATCAGTTCCATTGGATAAATTATTTTAAGAGATTTATTTTGGTATATTTTATGTGGTGTTTCCAATGGCTATTTCCTCTCAAACCCTCAAAGAAATTCTACATATGACTAAAGCATTCAAAGCCCAATTGAATGACACATTGCATGAATTTTTATATGGCCTCACAGACGACCTCAATTATAGTTTTCATAGTATTCAATATTCATTGGATAGCATGTAGGAGATATTTTTATGGAAGACATCATGGATGAATATAATCAAGAAATATATGCTTGGTATGATTTTGAGGCCGATTTTGATGATTGGTATATGTATAGTTGTCATTTCTTGGATGAAAACCACTTTCATATTTTATGTGATGACTCTAATACACCTTCTATATAGAAAATCAATGTGACAAATAGGAAGCCAATGATTATTACCAGTTTCCATCCTACATATTCTACAGTGGTATTATTCCTTACAGATTCTGCTACGACCCTTTTCCATTATTTGGATGGATCTTCTTATTTGGATCCACATGTCAGGTGTCTGTATTTGGAGCATCATTTTGAGTTGGTTATTGGGTTCCAAAATATTCCACGGGGAGTTCACATGAGCACTTGGACATGGGACTCGAGTTTACAATGATGGTTGGACTACTTCAGCATGGTGGATTTCCTTTCTACATGGGACCTTGCTTCTCCAATCTTATTCATCATTATGGTCCACAATTATCCATGGGATCCTGATATATGGTAGTACATCAAGAGTTGAGGACAACACTTTCATAAAGAGGATTGAAAGTTAGGTAGATAGAGAGGTGGTGGGGGCGGCCAGAGGGCCCATAATTGTAATAGTGGAGGCCATTCAATATAAGGTGGACTAGGTCCACTATATTATTAAATAAGGTCCACTATGGTAGTTAGATATAATAAATGGGTAGTTAGATATAATAAATGTAAGAAGAATTCTTAGAAGGTTCTACTTCTAGAAGATTCCTCCTCTAGAATATTCTTAGGTGATGGTAGCACTATATAAAGGGGTTCAAGACATGTAATGGGATATGAAGAGAAGTATTGTATTTGGAGCGATAGCTCAATAGGAATCCTTCTTGAAGAGGCAAGTGAACATGAGAGGATCCCTTCCATAATATAATCCATTGTATGGTGTTTCCCTACCCCAAGGGTTTGATACAATAAAGTGGTGGATTTCTATAATGTTCCATATATCTTGTGTGGTGATTGTATTCAGATATCTTTGGTACTATTGTGGTATTTTGTATTAAGGTATTTGGTTCTTAACATGTATATGTCACATTATGAGCGACACCATGGAAACACTTGATACATCCTCTAAGACATGTTGGAAGGGGAAACCACATCATTTGAAAATCTAAGAAAAATGTTTTTCCTTGAGAAATGGTCATCTTAACGAATTTTTGGAAGATCAACATTCCCCTGCTCATATATAGGGAGTGCTAGCACTCCCTGTCCATATAGCAGGGAGCATTGCACCACTCTGTTGTCAATTTTGATAGAGCATTGATTGGTTGAGATAATCATGGGAAGAAATCCCCATTATCTCTAAAGATAGATAAAGATGATCCGAGTTGGTTTGGCTTGACTCCAAGATTTAGGTTGTATCTAAGGGAGATGCCACAATTGATTCCAAAGATAAACTAAGGTAGTTGAGATTCTCAAAGCCTATAAAAGAAGTCATTCTCATGGTGAAAAGAAGAGATTGAATCAGAAAAAGTATCGTCATTCTGATCAGGAATCTTTCGAGAAAGGGGTTGGACAAGGAGGACTTGGAGAGGTTGTTGCAACTGCATCTAAAGATTGTAAGTTCTTTGTTATTTTCTCATTAATATATGCTTGGCCTATTTCCTTCAATTTTGTGTATGGTTGCATATACTTGTCTTTCATTGATAAATTTAGTTTAAAATGATCTTGGTAGAATATGGAGTATGTGTTGTCTTTGTTGTCTATTGGATTGAATATATCATTAAGGATCTTGAAGATCAAGTTCCTTCTAGATTAAGTGAGGACAAGCTTCAGAAAAAGGTACATCATACTTTCTTCCACATTCCTCCTTGATTAGTTTAACTACATTTAAAGGACTGTTAGTGTCCAATGTTAGCATCATTCTTTATTGGTAATAGGGGTCTAGGATCTAAGAGGATATTCACTTGTTCGCAGGAGAATTTTCCTAAAACATGAACCATCAAATTCAATGGGTTACTAAAATAGGATTTCAGCTAGATCACCCCTCACACTCGGGTGCCATGCCTCAGAAGTTGCTTTACTCATTGATTTCAACAACTACTATTTTTCTCAGTTTGAATAATTACAACATTTGGATTAATGGATCCAATTTATGAAATTATCCCTTGGTAGTGGATGGATAATGTGGTTAGCTATTCCATGCCTAAATAAAATTGCAGCATCTCACAGAACTAAAAAATTCTCCTCCATTAGGTTTTTATGCCATGAGGAGTAATTGGCGAATAGTCCCCAAAATGTTTTTGGATGCGACTTGAAACTCGACATATAACGAAAATAGAGACTCGTATTGAGAAACCATCTTCTTCACTGGATTCCTGGCATAGTATTTCAGATATATTACCCCTCACTCCTCGGTCCCATGCCTCGAAATTATTTTTTTTCATCGATTTTGAGAACTAGGTTTGTTTTTAGTAAGAAGCAATGCAACATTTGCATTTAGGACTCCAATTTATAAAACCATTCCTTGATAGAGGATGGAAAATGTGATAAAATATTCCATGCCTAAACAATCTTGCAGCATCTCAAGAAACTAAAAAATATTGCTTCATTAGGTTTTTATGCCCTGAGGAGGAATTAGCGAATAGTCCCTGAAAAGGTTTTGGATGTGACTTGAAACTTGACATGTAATGAAAATCGAGACTCGGATTGAGGAACCGACATCTCCGTTTGATTCCTGGCATAGTATTTCAACTATATCACCCCTCACTCCTGGGTCCCATGCCTCAAAAGTTGTTTTCTTCATTGATTTTGAGAGCTAGGGTTTTGCTGAGTAAGAAGCAATGCAACATTTGCATTTCAGGGTCCAATTTATGAAATCATTCCTCGAGAGAGGATGGAAAATGTGGTCACCTATTCAATGTCTAAATTTTTTTGTAGAATCTCATAGAACTAAAAAATGTTGCCCCATTAGGTTTTTATGCCCCGAGGAGGAATTGGCCAAGAGTCCCTAAAATGTTTTGGGATGTGAATTGCAACTGGGAATAAAATGAAAACCAAGACTCGGATTAAGGAACCATCGACTCCTATGGATTATTGGGATTTTATTTCAGCTAGCCCACCCCTCACTCTCGGGTTTTATGCCTTGAAAGTTGTTTTACTCATTGATTTCGAGAACCAGTGTTTTTCTCAGTTTGAAGCAATGGAACATTTTGATTAAGGGGTCCAATTTATGAAACTGTCCCTCTGGATCCGATGGATAATGTGATCACCTAGTCCATGCCTAAAAAATATTGCATCATCTCACTGAACTCAAAAATGCTGCTCTGTTATAATTTTATGTGCCCATGAGGAATTGACCAAGAGTCCCTGAAATGGTTTGGGATATGATTTGCAACTGGGAATATAATGAAACCGAGACTTGAATTGAGGAACCGTCATCTTCGTTAGATTCCTGGCATAATATTTCAGCTATAGAACTCCTCACTCTAAGGTCCAATCCCTCAAAAGTTGTTTTTTCATCGATTTTGAGAACTAGGGTTTTTCTCAGTAAGAAGAAATACAACATTTGTGTTTATTTTTTGAAGTAAAGGTCTGGAGGAGTAGTGGGTCAGGGAACATGATGAGAAACCTTTGGAATTAATCGTTATATTCACTTTTCCTTTTATGTATAAAGAGGAAGAAGTCATCTATGTATGTGTTGATAATGTTGATATTGCACCAAGTTTGCACTTCCTTCCAAATGTCCTTGGTACTCAAGATATAATGCAATGGCTCTATCACACAGCGTCTCAAATTGTGGGAGCTTACAATTTTTTTTTATGCTACTCGGTTTGGATTTGATGTCCCTGGGCCAAATTGACCACATGCCCCTAAATAGATTGAGGAGGTGAGTTGCAACTCATGATAAAACTAAAACTAGGACTCAGATTCATGATCCGTCAATTGCATTAGATTAAGAGCACTGGGTTTCATCTAGTGGGGCCCCTATGCTATCATTTCATCGACCAAAAAACCATTTGTTGGAGTATCTCTAGTACTAGGGTTTTGGTCAATGAGGCATAGTGCAATTTGTGATGATGAGGTCGATTTTCAAGAACGCTCTGTTGGGTGTTTTTTGCTAGTGTAGTCGCATGGGACTTGCCCAAATAAACTCGTGGGATCTTAAGGAAATCAGTTTGAGGAACTTTCAACTCCAATGGATTACTGGGATATTATTTCATCTAGATCACCCCTCACTCCCAGGTGTCATTCCTCAAAATTTTCTTTACTCATTGACTTCAAGAACTAGTGTTTTTCTCAGTTTGAAGTAATGAAACATTTGGATTAAGGGGTCCAATTTATGAAACTATACCTTGACAGTGGATGGAAAATGTGGTCACCTATTCCATGCCTAATAAATCTTACAACATCTCATGGAACTCAAATATGTTGCTCCGTTAGGCTTTTATGCCTTGAGGAGGAATTGGCCAAGAGTCCCCGAAAGTGTTTGGGATGTGACTTGAAACTAGGAATATAAAGAAATTTGAGACTTGGATTGAGGAAACGTCTTTTCCATTGGATTATTGACATAATATTTCAGCTAGAGCACCCCTCACTCTCATGTCCAATCCCTAAGAAGTTATTTTTTCATCAATTTTGAGAACTAAGTTTTTTCTCAGTAAGAAGCAATGAAACATTTGGATTTAAGGTTAAAATTTATGAAACCATGCCGTGAGAGAGGATGGAAAATGTGATCACCTATTCCATGCCTAAAAAATCTTGCAGCATCTCACGAAACCCAAAAATGTTGTTTCGTTAGGTTTTTATGCCCTAATTAGGAATTGGCGAATAGTCCCCGAAATGGTTTTGGATGCGACTTGAAACTCGAAATATAATGAAAATCAAGACTCAAATTGAGGATACATCATCTTCATTGGATTCCTGACATAATATTTCAGCTATATCAGCCCTCACTCCTCTGTCCCATGCTTCAAAAGTTGTTTTTTTCATCGATTTTGAGCACTAGGGTTTTGTTGAGTAAGAAGCAATGCAACATTTTCATTTAGGGGTCCAATTTATGAAACCATGCCTTGGGAGAGGATGGAAAATGTGGTCACCTATTCCATGCCTAAACAATATTGTAAAATCTCATATAACTCAAAAATGCTGCTCCGTTAGGTTTTTATGCCCTGAGGAGGAATTGGCCAAGAGTCCTTGAAATGTTTTGGGATGTGACTTGCAACTGGTAATAAAATGAAAACTAAGACTTAGATTATGGAACCGTCAAATACTATGGATTATTGGGATATTATTTCAGCTAGAGCACCCCTCTCTCTTGGGTTCCATGCCTTGAAAGTTTTTTTACTCATTGATTTTGAGAACTAGTGTTTTGTTCGGTTTGAACCAATGAAACATATTGATTAAGGGGTCCAATTTATGAAACTATCCCTTGAGATTAGATGGATAATGTGGTCACTTAGTCCATGCCTAAAAAAATTGCATCATCTCACAAAACTCAAAAATGTTGCTCTGTTAGGCTTTTATGCCTCGATGAGGAATTGGCCAACAGTCCCCGAAATGGTTTGGGATGTGACTTGCAACTGAACATATAACGAAAATCGAGAATCAAATTGAGGAACCTTCATTGATGCAGGCGCAAGATACCTCCTCCGACAAACTCCTCGCCCACTCACATGATCGTTCAAAATCCCCTTCTTCGATATCAGTTAGCTCTTTGGACTCCCAATGGAATCCCTATGAAAATACCCAATCCACATGTCCTTCATTCACCTACACGGTCTTCTGCACCTAACCATGGTTGTCCCAACTCAGTTTTGGGGTTCGGGGTTTCGTCCTTCTTGATGTCAATATCTCCTGTACTCTCGGTTCCCTGATCACCGATGAGCTCTCTGCCCTACCTTAGCCCCTCTGGCTATGCCCTTTGGTCCATGCGACCGCTTCCCATAAGACCGCAACCTTATGTATTTCTGTCGAGGTTTTGGGTTTCAAATTCCCGATGGGATCTTTCTTCCATTAGCCCTCCTGGCCAAGCTCTTGGTCCATGTGACCTTTATCTCACAAGACCGAAGCCTTGTGTCCCCATCGGGGTTTCGGACTTTTCAATGCCAAAATGCAAACGTCCTCAAGACTCGCGATTCCTCGAATCCCGAAGCGCCCTTTACGCGTTAGTCCTCCTGGCTAGGCCCCTGACCAATGTGAATACTATACCTATGACCTCAGTCTTATATTCCCGTCGGTGTTTCAGGGTTTCCAATGCCAAAATGCATTGGCTCATGGGATTACCGATCCCCGAATCCCAATAGGCTGATAGCTGGCCCCCTTAAATGGAAGCTCCTTCCTTCTTCGATACGCTGAAAGATGGCTCCCACAGTGGCTCCTTCATTCATTTCTGTCGTGCTGACAACTGGGTTCCACTCATTGGGGTTTCGGCCTTCACGTTCCAAAATGCATAAACACTTTGTCACCAAGATCCCCGATATCCTGATGACCCAACCGCCGATCAACCACTTTCTGTCAGGATTTTCCCCGATGGCGCCGATTTCTTCCACACGTCCCCTCTGATGGATGGTCCTGATTTCTCCAGGGTTTCGAGACTTGTGATGTCCCAGTTCTTTCGACCTCAGGAACTCCAATTTCCTGATGGCCAATATCTCGACTCTCCACGGATTCCTGACACCTGTCTCCCCAAACAGTAGCTCAGATTATTCCGAGTAATTCCCCATGGAAATTCCCGATCCCATGTTCAAGGGAATGCCAATTTCCCAATGCGCCAAAGAACCGATAGGTTCTCGATCTCCGCCATGCGTCTCCACCAACGGACGGTCCAGATCACTCCGGTGTTTCAAGACTTGAAGTGTCTCAATTTTCACCACCTCGAGAATCCTGATTTTCCGATGGCTGGTATCCTGATGGTAACCCTCGTGCAGCTCCTGCTCGATCCGACGGCTGATGGGTATCTACTCAAGATCTGACGGTTTAGATCCTTTCTCCTGCATGCTCCTCCTGAGCTTAAACTATGCGCGCCTTCACCCGATCCAACGGTTGACGGGTATCTGAGGGAGATCCGACGCCTGTTGCTCTCCTCCTTCTGTAGGCTCCTCCTGAGCTCCTCTTGGACGTATAAACCAACGGTCCAGATCTTCTTCTCTCCACCGATCCGATGGTTGTCATTGCCCCTCTGAGCTTCTGCGCTTTCTTCCTAGACTTGGGAGAAAACTTCAAACTCCTCAAAGGCCTCGACCTTTGCTTCTTTTCTCCTCTGTGAACTCCTCCAAATTTGAGTCTCGCCACGCATATGAAATGCTAACTCCTCCTGAGATTTCTTCCTTTGAATCCTCAAAGGATTCTTTTGACTTCTGTGCCTCTACAGAGTCTTCTCATGCACACGTTGGTGCTATCTCTTCTGAGCTTCTGCAACCACTCACACCCCTAAGGGATTTTGTCTTTCTTCTCCTATAGATGGAGAATATAGACGCCCTCCTGGCTATCCTTCTTCCTCAAGCAACTCCTTGCTGAGCCTTTTGGGTATTCAGTAACCCAGCGAAGATCCCTCAGTGGATTCTTCCTCTAAGTTTCAGAACTCAAAGAGTTCCCTTCTTCTTGTGCCTATCTTCACACCGTCTCTATGCCCACCTGGCAGAGTTTCCCTTTCACAGAACGTTCAATAGTTCTATCTTCTTCTCCTATGCACCTATGCACTCGCTCGATGCCCACCTGGAAAAGCTCTCAGAATCCTGAGTGATTCTGCTTCCTTTGAACTCACAGCAGAGTTCCTTCCTCAATGCACCACTATGCACACGCTCAATGCCCACCTGGCAGAGCTCTACAGAATTCACGGTAGAATTTTGTCTGCAACTATGTCTCTCATACACAGCCTTGCCTCCAAGGTATTAAGAAACCTTGAGGTCTTCCTCTTGAGTTGTTGACTCCAATTCTTGTGCCACAACACGTCTTTGTCTGAACCCGCAGTATTTAGAAATTCATCCTCTGTGCACAGCTATCAGAACCTGCAGTGTTCTGTCACACCCTCATGGTGTGAAGCCTCAAATACCTTCACCTGAAATCAAACAGACTCCTTGCAAATGCCTAACATACATACATTCATAGCATATAAAATAACACACACAGACATCCACATATCACAGAATGACATGCAGGAAAAACTGCTTCTGTTTCTATTAAAATGGAAAATGCCTGTAATTGCAATGGTGTTCCTGAGCTCCATCTGGCTCTTCTCTTCTCTGCTATACATGCAGATCCCCCCACAACTACAACTACTCCAAAATGAGATATGAAAATCTCTTTTAATTGAGGGGCTCATAGAGCGCTTCCCTCCAGGTCTACCTACTCTATTCAATTACAATAAATGGTTGTCTAGTCCAGCATCTGGATCTAGATATCAGTCGATCTAGCATTAAAGCCGATATACCTAATGCTTGCACAAAGGCATGGATTTTATGGCTCACCAACCTAAGCATTTAAATTTACATTCAAATGAAATTTAAATGAGGTTGCACCTCCCTCTTAGCTTTGAATGCATGTGTGCTGACATGGCTGGCTGGCTGACATGGAGAGATGCTCCTGCATCAAGCTCCTCAGCTGCAAAATCATGATCTCCTGCTCATGCGCTTCCCCTCTCAGCTGTTGGAAATCCTCTTGGATCCCAAACAAATATCTGGAGCTTCACATCTACTCCATTCTCCTGCTGTTGTTGCTGCTGCTGCTTCTGTGTTGGTGCTATTGCTTCTTTTCTTCTTAGCCTCTCCTTGCTGGAAGTTCTTGCTGACCCCAACATCAGCTTCTTGATCTCTTCTATTACTTCATCCAGCTGCTCCGGTGGCTGGCATTGTTCACGCAGCCTCCTCAGCTGCAATTTTTTTTGGCACATGGGAAGATTCTCAGGATATCCTATGTCATCCTTTTCATCTTCATCTGTGCCCTCAAGTTGCCACTTTGTTGCAAACTTCAGCTCTACAGTCTCCTCCTGACTAAATTTTTGTCCAGTCACCTTCTCTGACAGCTTAGCTTCTGTCAGTTCTCTTGCTGGCTCTAGATTGTTCAGCCAATCCTCCAGCATCTCCAACTCCATCTCCCATGGAGTGATAACTTTATCTTCTGTTGTCAGCTTCATTGCTACAGCTTCCTCAGCTTCTTGGCTGAAGTCATTGAGCCATTCCTCAAAATGATCACTCTATTTTCCTTCTTGGGAAGCTTCCAAAGTCTGCTCCAATCCTTCTTCTTGGACAATCTCAACTGACTGTTCTGCTGCTGCACCATCTACAACACCGATTTTTTCCTCCTCCTGGGCACATGGTAGGAATACTCCAATTCCCCCAATCATCAAAATATCATCCTGATATTCCTCCTCTTATGTCAGCTGCACCTGCTGATCTAAATTCATCTCTGAATTTATGAGACCCTCAGCCAACCTCATCTTCTCTGTCAGCTTCTCGGGCTGATCCAAACTCACCTGCTCATCCCTGCCCACCTGGCAATATGGGATGTCTCTGCTGCCCTCCTGGCAGACTATGAGATCAAATGATCCCATCTTCATCAGCACTCCTTGTTGAATTGAACTCACCTCTGAGTCCATGAGACTTCCAGCTAGTCCCACATTCTCATCTCTTCCCACCTAGCAATTTGATATGCTTCTGCTACCCACCTGGCAGTCTTCGATATCCCGCAGCGACCTCATACCATTGCCCAGCTGGCAATGTGAAATTCCCTGGCTGTCCTCCTGGCAGTCTGTGAGACCCTGCAGTGATCTCAATTCATTGCCCTCCTAGCAATTTGGAATTTCTACTTCTCTGCCCTCCTAGCAGTGCTTGAGATCCTTAGTCGATCCCAATTCATTTTCAAAATCGTTGAGACCTTCCCCGATCTCTGGTTCGCACACCTGAACCATCTTCTTATCCTGCCGCAGCTTCAATTCGAGCCTCGCTATTTCTCTCTTTATATATGCAAGCTCTTCATCCATGTCCTCTTGGCTCCATAGCTCTTTCCTCCCAGCATACCTAAGGCCTTCAGTAGCCATGTTGCTTCCTCTATTTGACTTCCTGGAAAATCTGTTGTCACTCCACACTAATAGTTCTACCAGCTTCATCTTCCTACAGTCTCTTTGACTATCTCCTCGACTACTTCCTACCTACAAACAATCCTTACAGAGTCTCCAGCGCTCTGGCTTCCTTCACCTGAAATATATAGATGGATTTCCTGCTCTGATACCACTTGACGCAGGCGCGAGCTACCTCCTCTGACAAACTCCTCGCCTGCTCATAGGATTGTTCAAAACCCCCTTCTTCGAGCTCAGTTAGCTCTTTGGACTCCCAATGGAATCCCTGTGAAAATACCCAATCCACAGGTCCTTCATTCACCTACACGGTCTTCTGCACCTAACCGTGGCTGTCCCGACTCAGTTTCAGGGTTCAGGGTTTCGTCCTTCTTGATGTCAAGAGCTCCTGTACTCTCGATTCCCCGATCATCGATGAGCTCTCTACCCAACCTTAGCCCCTTTGGCTATGCCCTTTGGTCCATGTGACCGCTTCCCATAAGACCGCAACCTTATGTCTTTCTGTCGGGGGTTTGGGTTTCAAATTCCCGATGGGCTCTTTTTCCCGTTAGCCCTCCAGGCCAAGCTCTTGGTCCACGTGACCTTTATCTCACAAGACCGAAGCCTTGTGTCCCCATCGGGGTTTCAGAATTTTCAATTCCAAAATGCAAATGTCCTCAGGACTCGCGATTCCTCGAATGTCGACGCGCCCTTTACACGTTATCCCTCCTGGCTAGGCCCCTGACCAATGTGACCACTATCCCCATGAACTCAGTCTTATATTCTCGTCGGGGTTTTGGGGTTTCCAATGCCAAAATTCATTGGGTCATGGGATTACCGATCCTCGAATCCCAATAGGCTGATAGTTGCCCCCCTTAAACGACAGCTCCTTCCTTCTTCGATATGCTGACAGCTGGCTCCCCCAGTGGCTCCTTCTTTCCTTTCCGTCATGCTGACAGCTGGCTTCCACTCATTGGGGTTTGGGCCTTCACATTCCAAAATGCATAAAAACTTTGTCACCAGGATCCCCAATATCTCGATGACCCAACCGTCGATCAACCACTTCTTGTCGAGATTTTCCCCGATGGCGCCGATTTCTTCCACGCGTCCCTTCTGATGGATGGTACCGATTTCTCCGGGGTTTCGAGACTTGTGATGTCCCGATTCTTTCAACCTCGGGAACTCTGATTTCTCGATGGCCAATATCCTAACTCTCCGCGGATTCCTGACACCTGTCTCCGCAAACGGGCGGCTCAGATTATTCCAGGTAATTCCCCATGGAAATTCCCGATCCCATGTTCATGGGAATGCTGATTTCTCGATGCGCCAAAGAACCGATGGGCACTCGATCTCTGCCATGCGTCTCCACCAACGGACGGTCCAGATCACTCCGATGTTTCGAGACTTGAAGTGTCTCAATTTTCACCACCTCGAGAATCCTGATTTACCGATGGCTGCTATCCCGATGGTAACCCTCATGTAGATCCTGCTCGATCCGAAGGCTGACAGGTATCTACTCAAGATTTGACGGTTCAGATCCTTTCTCCTACGCACTCCTCCTGAGCTTAAACTCGGCGTGCCTTCACCCGATCCAACGGTTGACGGTTATCTGAGGGAGATCCGACGGCTATCGCTCTCCTCCTTCTGTAGGCTCCTCTTGAGCTCCTCCTGGGCATATAAACCAATGGTCCAGATATTTTTCTCTCCATCGATCCGACGGTTGTCGTTGCCCCTCTGAGATTCTACGCTTTCTTCCCAGACTTGGGAGAAAACTTCAAACTCATCAAAGGCCTCGACCTTTGCTTCTTTTCTCCTCTGCAAAATCCTCCAACTTTGAGTCTCACCACACATATGAAATGCTAACTCCTCCTGAGCTTTCTTCCTTCGAATCCTCAAAGGATTCTTTTGACTTCTGCACCTGTGCAGAGTCTTCTCATGCACACGTTGGTGCTATCTCTTCTAATCTTATGCAACCACTTAGACCCCTAAGGGATTTTGTCTTTCTTCTCCCATAGATGGAGAATATAGACGCCCTCCTGGATATCCTTCTGCCTCAAGCAACTCCTTGCTGATCCTTCTGGGTATTCAGTAACCCATCGAAGATCCCTCAGTGGATTCTTCCTCCAAGTTCCAGAACTCAAAGAGTTCCCTTCTTCTTCTGCCTATATGCACACCATCTCTATGCCCCCCTGGCAGAGTTTCCCTTTCACAGAACGTTCAACAGTTTTGTCTTCTTCTCCTGTGCACCTATGCACTCGCTCGATGCCCACCTGACAGAGCTCTCAGAATCCTCAGTAATTCTGCTTCCTTTTAACTCACAACAGAGTTCCTTCCTCAATGCACCACTATGCACACGCTCAATGCCCACCTGGCAGAGCTCTACAGAATTCACGGCAGAATTTTGTCTGCAACTGTGTCTCTCATACACAGCCTTGCCTCCAAGGTATTCAACAACCTTGAGGTATTCCTCTTGAGTTGTTGACTCCAGTTCTTGTGTCGTAGCACGTCTTTGTCTAAAACCGCAGTATTCAGAAATGCATCCTCTGTGCATGGCTATTAGAACCCGTAGTGTTCTGTCACACCCTCCTAGTGTGAAGCCTCAAAGACCTTCACCTGAAACCAAACAAACTCCCTGCAAATGCCTAACATGCATACATTCACAGCATATAAAATAACACACATAGACATCCACATAACACAGAATGACATGCAGAAAAAACTGCTTCTGTTTCTATTAAAATGGCAAATGCCTGTAATTACAATGGTGTTTTTGAGCTCCCTTTGGCTCTTCTCTTCTCTACTCTACATGCAGATCCTCACACAACTACAACTACTCCAAAATGATATATGAAAATCTCTTTTACCTGAGGATCTCATCGAGCGCTTCCCTCCAGGTCTACCTACTCTACTCAATTACAATAAATGGCTATCTAGTTCAACATATGGATCTAGATCTCAATGGATCTAGCATTAAAGCTGATCTACCTAATGCCTGCACAAAGGCACGACTTCTATGGCTCACCATCCTAAGCATTTAAATTTACATTCAAATCAAATTTAAATGAGGTTGCGCCTCCCTCTTAGCTTTGAATGCATGCACGCTGACGTGGCTGGCTGGCTGGCTGGATCACGTGGAGAGATGCTCCTGCATCATTCATATTCATTAGATTCCTAGAATAGTATTTCAGCTATATAAATCCTCACTCTCAGGTCCAATCCATCAAAAGGTTTTTTTTCATCGATTTTGAGATCTAGGGTTTTTCTCAGTAAGAAGCAATGCAACATTTGTTTTTATTTTTTGAAGTAAAGGTCGGGAGGAGTAGTGGGTCAGGGACAATGATGAGAAGCCTTTGGAATTGATCATGGTACTCACTTTTATTTTTATTTAGAAAGAGGAATAAGTCATTTATGTATGTGTTGATTGTGTTGATATTGCACCAGGTCTGCACTTCCTGCCAAATGTCCTTGGTAGTCAAGATATAATATAATGGTTTTATCACATAGGGTCTCAAATTTGAGAACATGTGACATAGCACATGTTTGATGACATGAAATAGTACCGAATTATTTGGATGATATAATTATTTTTTCTCGCCATAGGTGTTGTGCCACAAGGGTACTTGACAACATAGAAGAAACAATTGGTTTTCTGTGTGACCAACTATTAGATAAATAGGTCATTTGTACAAGCTCATGGTATATGGAATCTTTTGATGCTGAATCATGGATCATAAATTACTTAGAATTTTATGGGAGAGCCATCATGAAATACTTAGAATATGATTAATCTTGCGACATCTATCAAGGAACTAGGAAACCATCTTGTAGGGATGAAATGTTGTTAGACCTAGTAGTTGTGCTTCAACCATTAGAAACATCGGTAGTAACATTAACATCCCTAGGCGATCAATTTAGATAACAATAGTAACATAGATGCATGATGAAGAAATATCAATAAGACTCTTACTATATCATGTTGGAAATAACAACATGAGGAACTTACACTCTCCAAACTAGGTCTAATATGTACATATAAACAACCACTGTTGCTTATGGTGGGTCAAACCTATCTTCAATTTACCTATCATATGTGCTAGTAAAGTGCATGATTAGGTGTCACTTCATGGGTCAGGATATGTTTATCTCAATGTTTCTCCCATAGTTGGGCACTTCATTTGGGGAAACAAGACAGAATTGACTCAAGGGTGAGTCAACAAGTGTGGAGTAAGCTTGTTGTTCCCTTAATTTTGATGAAGTACATGCTAGTACATACTCAACATACAAAGAAATTTGAGTTACATCACACATAATAAGGACCACAAATTCAATAAAGAGTATCATAGATGGTCGTATCCATGAAAAATGATTTAATGAAGGTATTTAGGTGGCTAAAGAATTAGAGTGGTTTAAGGTGGATAAATAGACTTGCGGGATCTTACAGAAGTCCGTTATGGTGCTCGGTTTGGATTTTATGCCCCCAAACAAAATTGGCCAAATGTCCTTGAATGGCTTGAGGAGGCGAGTTGCAACTCGCGATAAAACTCAAACCGAGACTCGTATTCATGAACTGTTAGTTGCATTATATTAAGAGCACCGACTTTCAGCTAGTGGGGCCCTTACATTATCATTATGTCGACTGAAAAAAAATTTTTTGGAGTATCTATGGAACTAGGGTTTTGATCAATGAAGAATACTGCAATTTCTAAAGATGAGGTTGATCTCAAGAACACTATGTTGGGAATTTTTGGCTAGTGTAATCGCATAGGCCTTGGCCAAATAGACTTGCGGGAGCTGACACAACTCTATTATGTTGCTCGGTTTGGATTTTATGCCACCTGAACAAATTGACCACATGTCCCTAAATGGATTGAGGAGGTGAGATGAAACTTGAGATAAAACTAAAACCATGACTCAAATGCATGAACCATCAGTTGCATTGGATTCAGAGAACCGGGGTTTCAACAAGTGGGGCCCCTACGATATCATTATGTTGACTAGAAAACCATTTGTTGGAGTATCTTCAACACTAGGGTTTTGGTCAATGAGGCATATTGCAATTTTTGAATATGAGATTAGTTTTCAAGAACACTATGTCGGGAATTTTTGGCTAGTGTAGTCGCATGGGTCTTGGCCAAACAGACTTGCGGGAGCTTACAAAATTTCGTTATGCTGCTTGATTTGAATTTTATGCCCCTGGACCAAATTGGCCACATGTCCTTGAATGGATTGAGGAGGTGAGTGGAAACTATCAATAAAATAGGCATAAATTTAGGTGGATAAAGAAGTAGAGTGGTTTAAGGTTTCTAAATATACTCGTGGGAGATTATGAAAGTCAGTTATGCTACTCGGTTTGGATTTTATCCCCTAGAACCAAATTGACCACATCCTTCAATGGCTTGAGGAGGTGAGTTGAAAATCGCTATGAATGTAAACCTGGGACTCAAATGCACAAACGGTTAGTTTCATTGGACTCAGAGCACCGGGTTTCATCTAGTGGGGCCCCTACACTATCATTATGTCGACTGAAAAACCATTTGTTGGAGTATCTCTGACATTAGGATTTTGGTCAATGAGGCATAGTGTAATTTCTGAAGATTAGGTCGATTTTCAAGAACACCCTGTCAGGCATTTTTTGCTAGTGTAGTAGCATGGGCCTTGTCCAAATAGACTTATGGGAGCTTCCAAAACTCTGTTATGCTGCTCGGTTTGGATTTTATGCCCCGAGACTAAATTGGCCACATGTCCTTGAATGTCTTAAGGAGGTGAGTTGCAACTATCGATAAAAATCAAATCAGGACTTGGATGCATGAACTGTCAATTGCATTGGATTCAGAGCACCTAGTTTCAACTATTGGGCCTCCTAAGCTATCATTATGTCGACCAGAAAACAAATTTTTGGAGTATCTCCAACACTAGGGTTTTGGTCAATGAGGCATATTGCAATTTCTGAAGAGGAGGTTGATTTTCAAGAACATTGTGTCAGATATTTTTGGCTAGTGTAGTCATGTAGGACTTTGGCCAAACAAACTTGTAGGAGCTTACGGAATTTGTTTATGCTACTTGGTTTGGATTTTATGCCCCTAGACCAAATTGACCATATGTCCCTAAATAACTTGAGGAGGTGAGTTGCAACTCATGATAAAACTCAAACCATGACTCAGATGTGTGAACCATCAATTGCATTGGATTAATATCACTAGGTTTCATCTAGTGGGTCTCCTATGCTATCATTTCATCGACCAAAAAAACATTTGTTGGAGTATCTCCGGTACTAGGGTTTTGTTCAATGAGGCATAGTGCAATTTGTGAAGATGAGGTCAATTTTCAAGAACACTCTATCGACCATTTTTTTCTAGTGTAGTCGCATGGGCCTTGGCCAAATAAACTTGCGGGAGCTTAAGGAACTCCATTATACTACTCAGTTTGGATTTTATGCCCCCATACCAAATTGGCCACATGTTCTTGAGTGGCTTGAGGAGGCAAGTTGAAACTATTGATAAAAATCAAATCAAGACTTAGATGTATGAACCTTCAATTGCATTGGATCCGGAGCACCAGGTTCCAGCTATTGGGGCTCCTACGGTATCATTCCATTGACCGAAAAAACATTTTTTGGAGTATCTCAAACACTAGGGTTTTGTTCAATGAGGCATAGTGCAATTTCTGAAGAGGAGGTCGATTTTCAAGAACACTATGTCGGGTCTTTTTGTATAGTGTATTATGTGGGCTTTGAAAAAACAAACTTACGAGAGCTTATGGAAGTCTGTTATGCTACTCAGTCTGGATTTTATGCCCCTGGACCAAATTGAGGATGCAAGTTGCAACTCATGAAAAAACTCAAACTGGGACTCGGATGCATGAACTGTCAGTTGCATTGGATTAAGAGCATCGGTTTTAATCTAGTGGGGGGCCTACTCTATCATTCTGTCAAATAGAAAAACATTTGTTGGAGTATCTATGACACTAGGGTTTTGGTCAATGAGGCATAGTGGAATTTCTGAAGATGAGGTCGATTTTGAAGAACACTATGTCAGGAATTTTTTGCTACGGTATTGGTATGGTATTGGTATTGGTATTGGTATTGGTAATGGTATTGGTATGGTATTGTATTGTATTGGTATGGTATTGTTATGGTATCGATATGCATATCATTGTCAATGAATACAATAGTGGTATGCAATGACATTGATATTGGGATGCAATGGTATGGTATTGGTAATGTTATTGGTATGGTATGGTATGGTATGGTATTGGCAATGATATTGTGATGTAGGAGCATCATCAACCATGATCATCAAGTCGAGTGGAGGAAATCTCAACATCAAGTGTGCATTCAAAATATTTTCAAACCCAAGGAGAGCACATCAATTTGATATTTTGAAAATATTGTAATTAAAATATTTTAATGTTTTGAGGCTGGAGCCATTACATGAGATCGCGGAAGATTGCGATTATCTTAATTAGTTGTAGTATTGTACATATATTGAGTAGTGACTCATATCTGAGCTGTAAACCCCATTTATTGTAATAATCCTTAGTGAGAAAATGCTTTAATTATGATATGATAGCACTAGAGTAGTGGGAATGAAGGCTCGAGAAGCCCCTCCATGTATAAATATATGTAAATTGTGCCCAAATGAGGTTGTTGAGAATTATTATTTGTTGCTGATAAGTTGTTGAATATTATTTTAAATTGTCTTCAAGCAGAAGGAAAAGAGCTTCAATAACTCTTTGTAAATGCTTTACTGAATGAATATAATAGAAGAATATTTCTTCCAGACCTCTATATATGTTTTCTCATGAGTAAATTGGGTAATGTGTGTTATTTTTGTTTTTTGTGTTGTTATGTCTGTGTGTGCATTTTATGGATAATTGAATGAACACGTAGTGTTCTGTAAGTTTCAATTGTCTCTTATGAAATACTGGTGCAAGGAGTGCACAAGTATCCACGTAAGGAGTGTGAAGGTTGTTAGCACCGTTTGTTTTGCAGTTAGAGTCAGTATTAGATGAGTCATAGTCAGTGTGTAAAATTTTATAAGGTCAATGACCAAATAAAGAGTGGTTTGAAATCATCGAGTAACGGTTCTGGCCATAAGTTGGTTAAAGGGGTGTAAGGTTCGCCACATTTAAATCGTAAAGGTCCACTTCCCTAAGTCGTGAGTCATGTCGAAAAGGTGGAAATTATGTACCAAAATCGATTCAAGTGGCTAGGATAAAGGTCACATCGAAATATATTATGAGCATCATTCCATAATCATGAAGTCAGAAAATTAAACAATCATGGCACTCCTATCATTTGTACTTTACACGCTTCAAAAGTGTACCCGTTGCACGATTTTGCTGGGCAAATATTCAAACCGCTTTCTAAATTCTCTCCACCATGGATTTACTATCCTTTTCCATGATTTCATTATGTATCCATTCAAGAATAAATATTGGTCACCCTTCAAGCCTCTCCTTCACTTTCAGATTCTGTGTGTCATCTATAGCTTTTTTAGCAAGATCTGGAGCCCTTCGCTGTGTAAAATTTATTTGCTGCCAGTTGTTACTTAAGTCTATTGTGTTGATTTTGCTTCATCTCCTCCATTGTTTTAAACCATTTCTTAAAGTCTTTTGGAGCTCGCTCAAAAATAGAATTTTGGAAGGATTGTTTCTTCTCATAGTATTCCTTCTTCCTTTTGAATTTCTTACTGTTGTGTCTAGTTTTCCACTGTGCCAAAATTTCAAAATTCATCTCTAATGGTGCTCTGATTTTCTTTATGTTTCTCCTTTCTTTCTCCATACACAATGATATTGAAACTGAAATACCATTACCTATTTAGCCTTTTTCCTCCTAAATATTCTCTTACCAGTCATTGATTTCTCTTGTTTTCTGGAAGTTGACTCCATAGCCCAAAAAGTAATATACTGCCTTGTTAGCGAAACTATAAAAAACTTTCTCAAGCATCTAAATCTATTGTTCAATCCGAATTTATTATCTATCAGAGAGTAGGTCTCAGAGAGAGCCCTCTATATATTGGGAAGGCTAGTTTCTAGTCTTAAAGTTGGTTTGTAGGTTACCTTGGTAGATCATTCTCTTCATCCCAACACTTTACCAAGCACTAACATTTTGGCATTGTTGTCGAGGATGAAATTGAAAACTTTCCTTGGGAAAAATGACTAAAGTTGTGTATTTATTCTTGGGGGTAATAGTGAATAAGATACCTATATTGGTTGAAACGTATTTTACCCTGGAGACTTCATTTAATAATATCAGTAGCATAAAGTAGTCCAAATTATAAATCCTGGCTCCTAAGAAAGTTTACACTAGAGAGAACCATGATCTAGAGCTTGCAGCATCTATGTCTGATCCTGAAAAATTTCTACACAAAAGAAAGGAAAGGATAACAGACTCAGTATGTTACGTGGATAGGAACCTATATTTACTTAAAGATGGGATAAAAAGAATTGATGACCTTGACTTTGATTTATTATTTGAACAAACTATGTTCATATATAGATTATAATCTTATTTGAATGAAATCATCTTCTATGAGAAAAAGTTCCAATCTTTGATACCTACCAATCCCCCTCAAGCTGTTGTAATTTCCACTCAGACTATTCAGCCAATTTAAACTCCTCCTAGAGTCATGGCCACCAGATCCTCCCCTCTCACCTTGTCTTCCCAATTGCATGATTTAACTCAGAATTATAATCATAGAATTAAATTATGTGATGCTGAAGGGAATGGTTCAGCTCAAAAAAACTTAGATTGGTTTAATGACTTTGTTGACCTAGAAGAGGTAGATTATGAGGATGAAAAAATGAGATTGTTTGCACAAAGTCTATCAGGTGAGGTTAGAAAGTGGTTCAAATCTCTTCCAGTAGTGAGTATCCCTAATTTCACATCTTTTGAAACACTTTTTCTTTACAGGTGGGGTAATAAAAATAATCCTCTTCAGTTACTAACTTAGTACAATAATATAAAAATATCGCCAAATGAAACAGTACAAGAGTTCTCAACCAAATTTATGAAAGTTTATATTTCAATTCCCACAGAAGTCAAACCTCCTCCCGGAGCTGCCCAACTTTGATATGCTGATTCTTTTGACAATGAATTTTCCTTGTTGTTAAGAGAAAGAATATACAATACATTAGATGATATGATGAGTGACACAATTGAAGTAGAAGTAAATCTGATGGAATCAAGGAAGATCAAACATAATCTTGACAGAAGTATTAAGAAGGTCTGAGGGGAAGAACAACCCTCTACGTCTCAATCATTAGACGAGAAATTTTACTTGATGATGAAAACTATGGAAAGACTCATGGAAAGGATGCCCATGGAAAATAAGCCTGCCACCAGGGATCAAACTGATTTTTAGCCCAGAAATCAAAATTTTAGAAGATCCCCAGTTCCACAGATGAGGAAAAGAGACTAGAGGGATCAAGGTGATCAACAAATAAAACCTCCTTTCCAAAAAAACTATGCAAATGAATATTTTGATCAAATAATCGAAGACCATATGCATTATTGTGAAGATACAAAAAAAAAGGTGTTCTTAACCAAAGGAGAACATGATCAGTTTATGGATGCAAATGATAAGTTTATGCAGGAAAATGATGATTTTTTGTCATCGAAAATAGAAGAGTTTAGGAAAGGATATCACAGTGCTATTATGCAGCTTCAGAAACAGTATAACCTCAGAAGTAAAAGGGCACCTTCAAATCTTCCAAAGGTGAATCCTACAAGGGAAATTCAGACAAATACACCTTCTTCAAGCCAACCAAAGAAATATAATTCAGTAAGGGATGTAATGAATGAAGGAAAATAAAAAAAGAACCCCCAAAGAAAATAATTGAGGTAAGAAAGGAAATGATCATTAAAAAGGTAGAAAAAGCTTCATCTCCTTTTAATTTTGAGAGTGAAATGGATAAAATCAAAAATTTTGTTCCATTTAATGAGTTGATCAAGAAGGGAGAATATAGAAATTAGGTCATTAAAATGCTAAAAATGGAATAAGCCCCTGACACCTTGAACATATAAGATGATCATCCTACTATCTTGTTTGGCCCACGTGTGGAAGAGAGTGGCAATGTTGATGATGTTACTCCTTTCTATGTTAGCCTTAAAATCCATGACATGACCTTACATGATGCCATGTTATATTCATGATCATCACATAATCTCATGCCCAAGGTGGTCATGGATGAGTTGGGCCTAGACATTGCAATACATTATAAGGATCTTTTCTCTTTAGATTAAAAGAAGGTGAAATGATTAGGTTTGATCAAATATATCATTGTATCATTGTCTCAAATCCCATCGAAAAATATGATCATGGATTTGGTGGTTGTCGAAATCCCTCTGAAATTCGACATGCTGATATCTAGATCTTGGAATGAAAAGTTGAAAGGAACTTTGCAAATGGACATGTCATATGCTACTATCCATGTTTTTGGCCAAGAAAGGAGGTTTTACAAAGAAGTGTTTCTCAAGTACATGGTGATTAGAAAATCTCAACCAAATAATCGTCATGTTTACTATGTTGATATCGAAGTTGATTCCTCTATATTCTATAATCACTTGAGTTTTGAAGAGGGGAGCCAACAACTGTCATGGCTATCAAAGACAAAATTGAGCATCGAACATAGGAATTTACACATCAACAAAACAATGCAGAGGATGAAATGTGGGATATGAGTTTTGATGGAGTTGCTAGTAGGGAAGGATTTGGAGCTGGTGTGTGGATTAACCCTCCCAAGATGGGTACAAAACTTTGTTGGAAGATTGGTTGTTGTCATTGATGTCAACCCTAGTCATGGGTTTTGGACCACAAGATTGATGAAGGTATTTGGACATGAAGGAAAATGCACATGTAGATACCAAAACCATGGATGGATAGTATTCATCATGTATTTTTTTGTGGTATGTGGTATGTCACATGGATCCTCATGGTTGAGGAGAAATGAATTTTTGATGATAACAAAGTGAATTGTACATGTAGGCCTTGAAGATAATTAAAGAAAAGAATTACAAAATAAAAAAGTGTCAGGTCAGCCCTAATGTTAAAAGGAAGTGACATAAATGGTATAAATAAACATCATTATACATTCATTTGATACAAGTCAAATTTCAAAGGGAATAAGAAGTAAAATAAGGCATGATTTCAAGGGAGGATGAAGTCTTTTGGTGATGTGTTCTAAGGTATGTTATTTTCATGTCATCTTACCATTTTTGCTATAACATTTTTTCCAGAACGATTTAGATGGTGAAATTGCTATGGTATTGAGAAGACATATCAAGGTACCTCTGGTAAAAATTTTAGCTCTTGATTCGCTACAATTATGGAGATACACTTTGTGGAAGATAGGGTTTGTGACCAGTCCTGAAGCTAGTCAATAAACAAGTGTTCCGGGTAAAATAATCATAACTTCTTAATACATAATCCAAATGAAGTGGGACCGCTTCTATTGGAAATCGTACGGACTGTAGTTTCTTGTGTGTGAGTTTGAGAATCAGATGTTAAATATTGAGTGTGGGGCATGTTGTACAAGTTGGGTCTTCTGAACAGACCAGAATTGAATAAAGTCTACCATTCTTTCTATAACCTCTTTTTGGGGAGGATTCAAGGAGTGAAAATTGGAGGAGTTTCAGAGAATACATTGATTAATATTATCTATAGGAACAGAGTACTCCAAGAATTGAAGAATTTCAGAAATTGAAGAAGTCTCAAGAAGCATTATCAGGTTCTATGTGATGATTGGTTGATGGTGATGATTTAATGTAAAGTTTTATTATTTCTGATATATTCTTGGGTGGAAGGAAGGGGCAAGGATGGAGAGTTCAAATATCTCTTGATATTAGAATATTGTATCTTCCTCTTGGAGTTTTATCCCTCCCTTTATATTTGGAAGCTGTAGCTACCTTTGGAAGTCATTACTTCCCTTGAACAAAACCTATTGATTATTTCTCATATATTGTGCATGGTGTATTATGGTGTATTGGTGTAACTATTATACTATTGTTCTTTTCTCATTGGATATAATTGAATGTTTTAAGTATAAGTTGAAAAATGTTTTTAAATTGTACTTGATACTGATTCACCCCCCTCTTAGTATCAACAATTAGTATCAGAGTGGGTTACCTTCAGTACAGTTTAACCACTGGAAGGAAGACCATATGCAGAAATGGAAGGAAACATTCCAAATGGGATTCTACCATTTGATGGAAGCAATTTTGAATACTGGAAAAATAGAATGGAAACTTACTTGAAAGCTCTTGGGGCAGATGTTTAGATCTCAGTTGCTTCAGGATACAATGCTTTGAAGAAAGCAAAGATTGCAGCTCAGAAGGAAGCAAAAAGGAAGAACAAACTGGCAATAGATGCCATCCTAGATGGATTGACAGATTCAGTGAAATCCAAGGTGGGATCATGTACATCAAAAAAAGATCTTTGGGACAAGCTACAAGAACTTTATGCAAGGGAAGAAGCAGAAGAAGAAGAAGTTGTTGAAGAAGATTACAACATCTCAGATTTCAAAGAAGAAAATAGAGGTCAATTCGTTTGATTTAATTGTGAAGGAGTAGGTCACATTGAATTTGAATGTCCTCATCCAAGGATTGAAGGAAATGAAACTAAAGAAGAAAATTCCAATGAAGAAGAAGAAAATCATAAAGAAAAAATCATTCAACAAGAAGATGAGAATCTTAAAAAATTGAAGCATGTTGAGATTGAAAATAGCAAGCTCAAAGACACGCAAAGAAAACTAAGAAGTGAATTGGTTAGTTGTGAAAATATAGTTGTAAGCTTAAAGAAACAATTAGAAGACTTTCAGAAACTAAGAGAAGAAACCATTTCCTTGAAAACTCTACTCGAAGAAGCAACAAGAATAGCATAAGTAAAGAAGGTCCAAATGATAAAGAAAGAAGAAGATTGTGAGAAACTTGAACAAGAAGTTGTCTCATCGAGGAAGAGCTTAAGAAAATCTCAAGTGCCAAAGAATTAACACATCTTGGATGCATGGTTGAAACTTCATACAAAAAATATTCAAAGACCAACAAGAAGGTTGAAGAAAGAGCTACACAGACAGTTGATGAGAAGTGGACCAGGAAACTAGAAAGAAGGAATGATTACAAAAGAGATGAATTTCCAAGAAGACGTCCTACCTTCAGGAATCAAAGAATCTTCAATCAGTATGAAGGAAACTACAGAAGAGTATATCATGAACTCAGATGGACTACATCACCAAAAAGGTCACTTACTCCCAGGTATCAAAATTTCTTTCTTGGTCATTGTTATACTTGCAAAAATTTTGGACATAAGGTAATTAATTGCAGAATCAATGAAAGGAACAAATATGCAAGAAACATGAATGGTGTAAACAGAAGATATGGAAATAATCGTGGATTTGTCAACATAAGTTATAATTCATTTTACCCATTGATGGAAAAAAATATTGTATGCCACAAATACAATTATCTTGGTCACAAAGCACAATATTGCAGATATATGAATGAAGATGTCCCTATGCAAACCATAGTATGGAGAAGGAAAGAGATTCCAAACAATGAAGATTGTCAAATAGCATTAACCGCTGAAGAATGTAAAGAAGAAGATGAATGGTACATAGACAGTGGATGTTCTTCACACATGACCGGGGACCAAGACAAATTCATCAGCTTGAAGAGAAAGGATGGCAATGTTGCATTTGGAGATGACTCATTTGCCAAAATACTTGGAGAAGGTGTAGTAGAGCTTGGAAGAAAAAATGTAAAATCAAATAATGTTCTATTGGTTGAAGACTTGAATCATAATCTACTCAGTGTTAGTAAAATGTGT
>JZKD02S2178210.1:1817035-1844132 GCA_000966675.3 Picea glauca | reverse complement strand
AGGAAGCATTATCAGGTTCTATGTGATGATTGGTTGATGGTGATGATTTAATGTAAATTTTTATTCTCTCATATATTCTTGGGTGGAAGGAAGGGGCAAGGATGGAGAGTTCAAATCTAACTTTATATTGGAGGATTGTATCTTCCTCTTGGAGGTTTGTCCCTCCCTTTACATTTGGAAGCTGTAGCTACCTTTGGAAGTCATTACTTCCCTTGAACAGAAACTATTGATTATTTCTCATATGTTGTGCATGGTGTATTGTGGTGTATTGGTGTAACTCTTATACTATTGTTCTTTGCTCATTGGATATAATTGAATGGTTTAAGTATAAGTTGAAAAATGTTTTTAAATTGTACTTGATACTGATTCACCCCCCTCTCAGTATCATCAAACTTTTTCTTACAAGCTCACTTTCGATTGTACCAATAATTTTTGGATTGAACACTTTTAAAGAATTGGGTGCTAGAAGGATAGTTGTACATGGGGATTTTGAGCTTGTCATTAACCAGGTAAATGGTATATATTAGTCCAAGCATCCTATATTGAGAGCATATAGGAATTTAGTGCTTGATATTCTTGAAGATTTTTCATAATACAATTTGTCAGTGATTCTTATGGGGAAAAATCAAATTGCTTATGCTTTCTCTACTTCAGCTTCGGTTTTCAAAATTCCAATTTTTCCTGATAAAAAGTATGAAATTGAGGTCAAACATAAGCCAGTAGTACCTGATAACGTTAAATATTGGCAAGTATTTGAAGATGACAAACAGGTAGAAAGATTCCTTCAAATGAGTGATGAATTTGCTAATGTAAAAATTGATAATGAGTGTTGTTGTGAAGTGAATGAAGACATAGTTGTGTTCAACAATAATGACCTTTTTTCAGAATCATATTGCTGGAAGAGATATAGTGCAGTTGAAAAATAACATTATTCCCAAAGGCTTGCTCCCATTGGAAAATAGTTTTGACAACAATGATGTAGCCAACAATCCTAAAATCACTACAAACAATGAGTATATAGAATATTGCAACATTAGAACTCAAGAAGATCCCAATATCATCAAACTGTAAAAAACACTCAGTCTAGAAATCAAACAGAGGTATATCATCCTTATGAAGGAATTCCCTGATCTCTTTGAATGGAGTTATGAATATTTAAAGTTTTATGATACTAAGGTAATTCAACATGTAATTACCATCAAGGAGGATAATAAACCTTTCAAGAAAAAATTGATAAGAATCAACTCTCTATTGTTACCATTGATTGAAAAGGAGGTAAGGAAACTAGTTGATGCCAAGATTATTGTGTCCTTAAAATTTTCCAAGTGGGTGGCTAACCTAGTGCCTGTGAAGAAGAAAAGTGGTGAGATAAGATTATGTGTATATTTTTGGAATCTAAATAGGGTCTCTCTCAAAGACAATTATCCACCTCCTAAGATGGATTACATCCTGCAGACGGTGGTGGGATATCAGAAGATATCAATGCTTGGTGGTTTTTATGGATACAACCAAATTATGGTGCATTTAGATGACCAAGAGGAAACAACTTTTACAACACCTTGGGGCACTTTCATGTATGTGAAAATGCATTTTGGAATTATGAATGCTGGAGCGAATTTCCAAAGGACCATGGAAATAACCTTTCTCGATGAAAAGGATAAGTTTATTGTGATTTACTTGGATGATATCATTGTATTTTCGGATTCCGATGATCAACGTCTCGAACATCTGAGAAAGGTTTTCTAGACATGTAGAAATTTTGGCATCTCATTAAATCCAAAAAAATCAAAATTTGGAATGCAAGAAGGAAACTTTCTTGGACACATAATTTCAAAAGAAGGCATAAAAATAGACCTCAACAGAGTGTAAGAAATTCTGAAGATCGACACTCTCAGGAGCAAGAAAGAGGTACAGTCTTTCCTAGGAAAAGTAGATTTTTTGAGGAGTTTCATTCCCAACTTGGCTGAGATCATAAAGTATATCACAAATATGCTCAGGAAAGGCAATGAAATAAAATGAACTCCTGAAGCTAGGAATTTGTTTGAAGATATTAAAGTGGCATTGACCAAGGCTCTTGTGTTAGCCAGCCTGAATTTTGCAAAATATTTTATCTCGTTTTCCTTTTCCTCATAACACACCATTGATGGCATTTTGTTGCAAAAGGATTATCACAAATTTGAAAAACACATAGATTATTATAGCAAGACATTGAGAGACTCCTCACTAAGGTATGACATCATGGAAAAAAAATAATATTCCTTAGTGAAGGCCCTTAAAGAATTCAAAACTTATATTTTACATTCTCTTGTCATTACTTACATGCCTAACGAATCTGTAAAGGATATTTTGACTCAGCCTGATCCTGAAGGGGGAAGGGGAAAATGGATAGAAGTAATGTTGGAGTATGAACTCGAAATCAAGACTACAAATCTGATTAAGGGTCAAGGGCTTGCAAAATTAATGGCCCAGTCAAACTGTGATGTTTTGGGAATCAATTTAATTGTTGATTCATCGGAAAATTGACAAGAAGAAGCAGTTCCACAAATATCCCAGAAGTTCCTTGATTCTCCTTGGTATGTTGATGTTATTTAAATATTAAGAAACTTACAAGATCCTCCTGGATTGAGCAAAACCACAACTAGATTTTTGAAGTTGAAAGGAACAAATTTTTACATTCTGGAAAATTCTCTATATTGCAAAGATCCAGGTGGAATTTTACTAAATTGTTTGTTGGAGGAATGAAAAAGGATATTAAAGAGTTTCACAAAGGTGATTGTGGGGGACACCATTATTGGAAGACCACTGCACATAAAATACTGAGGGCAAGGTTCTATTGGCCTAGTATTTTTTCTGATATATGCAAGGAAGTTTCCAGCTGCCATGAATGCCAGATCTTTGATGGAAAAAGATAGTTTCAACCCCTACCTTTAAATCCTATCTTTGTTGAAGAACCATTTATGCAATGGGGCCTTGACTTTATAGGAGAAATCCATCCACCATCCTCAGCTCAACATAGGTGGATATTGACAGCCATGGACTACTTCACCAAATGGATTGAAGTGGTTCCCACAAGGTAAGATATTGATACTGTCATCATTCAATTTTTAGAGAGTAATATCTTGTTTAGATTTGATTGCCTAGTCAACATCATTACTGACAATGCAGAGGCATTCAAATATAAGAATATAGATAAATTCTACAATGACTATTAAATAACTCTGGGCCATTCCACATCTTATTACCCACAAGGTAATGGGTTGGTTGAATCGTACAACAAAATCTTGACCAAGATTATTAAGAAGCTTTTGTAGGAAAACAAGAAAGATTGACACAAAAATATCATCTATGCGTTATGGGCTGACAAAATCACCACTAAAAGCTCTATCTCCACATCACCTTTTTAGATTTGTTGGCATAGGGGCAGACCCAGGGTTAAGTTCTTTAAAAACGCACCAACAAAACCCTAACTACCAGCCCTTTCAGCAACACCTGTGAAGCAAGCGAAGTATCACCTGAGGTAGAAGCAGGGGGCTTATAAGACTTAGGTGTCTGTAACCAAGCTGGGACACAAATCTGTGATAATAACACTTTGCGTAGTACTCTAACAACACTTAGAAGGTGATATGAATTAGTTCATTAGCTTTATTAACATCGCAGAACAAGCCCTAAGATAGATTGAGCATTAATAATAAAGATAAATCAATCATTTAGCACATAGCATTGAGTTAGATCTAACATTCATTCATTCTTAATCACAACTAAGCATTAAGCATCAAAAAATCTATCTAAGATACATAATAAGAAAATCATTGATTAGATTCATAACATAACCAACATAGCACAAAGAAAACCAAAGACACAAGATACTTGTGGTTCACCCCAGTGTGGGGCTATGCCCACCAACTGCTTTGTCTTCTTTATTATTCTTCAATCTCTTACATTCATCTTTTCCTGTATACTAATCCATAGAGCCATACTTCACACCAGATAGGAGATATATGCACTACACACTAGATCCTCCTTATCAAAACTAGGTCAAGGAACAAAGCCAACTCCCCTATTGAGAACAAAGCCTCACATATGCATTCAGTTTCACAAAGAAACTCAGAACTACTTGAACTTAGCCTTCCAAGCTATAGAATCACTATTCTCTTCACCCTTCCCTATTCTCTACATTACATTCTTAGTTATTTATACTTTTACAATAAGGCCTAATCATGGGTAAACCCATGGGCCGACTTCCCATAACCCATTACAAAAAACCTAAGGAACCCCTTGTTGGGTCCACATAGCCTACAAAATAAGTTATATCCATGATCTCAGCTCTACTTGGGTGCTCCATCTTCGACTAGCATGTCGAAGTCCAAAAGTGGTCCAAATCTGACCAAGGTTTCCTCAAAACTTGGTCGAGGGCCAACAAGCCCCCAAAACGCACCTATGACTCATCCTGAGTCACTCAGGTTTGGTCAATGCCACTTTGAAGGTCTGGAGATTCACTCGAGCATCCCCAATTTTCTTCTTCGTCTGTGCCTCCTACTCAGCGAGATCCTTGATCATTTTCTCTATAACAGGCCTTTCCAGGCATTGTTCTGTTTTCGCAAACACTTGGTCCAATTGTGAGCCTTGTCCTTCAATTTCTTCAAACACCTTGCAGGCTTCATCTTGCACAGGTTGTAGTTTCTGCATGACTTCCATTACTCTACCCTGGATGGCAATGATATGTTTTTGTACCGCACATTGTTTCTGAGATCTCTTCATTCTTTCAACTGCAGTGAGAAGATTCATCTGCGCTTTCACGTAGAAGGCCTGTTGTTGTGTCTCTTGTAAATGAGCTTCTAATTTCCTTATCTCTGTATCTTCTACGAGGCATTCATAAGTTTGCATGCTTCTATCGCTCAACTATTTTCATTCTGAGATGAGGGCTCTGATCCTTGCAACTTCATTCTTAGCAGCTTCCTCCCTTTGGTCGCACACTTTCTGTAGAGTGCTCAGTACTCCTTGGACCTCCAACTCTGTTGTATTTTCTTGAAGCTGTCAGATGGCATCAACGAGATTCACCACTTGAACCTCGACTGAATCATGCTCCTCTTGTGCCAAGCCTAACACAGAGCGAATTTATTTACAGACAACTTCCTTAACCATGGCTCATTCTGTGAGCAATTGCTCCTTTTCTCTTTGTAGTTGGAATTTTTCCTCTTGGACCATTGCCTGAAACTCTTCCTTCACATTTTCATAGGTGGCTACACAGTACCACACTACGTGTAATTTCTCTAAAACTTCCTCTTTCTCTTGTTTCAAGGCTTTTGTAGCCTTCTCCTTTTCTTATTGGACTTTCTAAAGTCTAGCTTCAGTCGCATCTGCAAGTCTTCTTAATTGGGCTGCCTCATCCCCCAATTCTACAACTTGTGATGAAGAAGGTGCAGTAGATACTGCGTAGATCGATTGAATAGCTTGATGTTGTTCCTTCAGTTCCTTCTCTACCCTTTCATAAAACTCCTCCTGCTTCACTCCATATCTTTGTAAGATGTCCTCGAAATCATCTTCCATGGCTCTGTGGACCAAGCTGATGTTGTCCTCTGTGAGCGTGGCCTCTAACTGGGGCTTTCTAGCACACGACTTATTTCTTGATGAAGGTTTCTGCAGAGAAACATTCCTCTTCTACGATGTTACTATTTTAGTAGGGGGGTCTTTCGGCAGTGTAGCTTCACCTTCTCCTTGATTTTATCCTCCATCCCCTCCTCATCCTAGCGATCTGGATCCATTTTCTTTAGAGGTGTTGTCCTCCTCATCAGTCTCTATATTCTAGACTTCCTCTGTTTTCTTCTTCTTCTTCGCACTGGAGTGTCTGACATGCTCAACCTGAGTGACGAGGGGACTTCCTATGATGTCAGTGTCAGATATTTTTTCATCAACAAAAGGTACAAGGAAATCCTCTGGCCACTCCTTCGTGATCTTCTCCATGTCTTCGTTTGTTATGTTGTAATATGACTGTAACTCTTCCTTGATCTCGTCTCTACATGCAATGATATAGATAAAATGCCGATCAACACAGAACTTGGTTATCAGTCTATACTAGTGCAAGGTGTGCGGTGTCATGCGTGAAAATTATTCAATGGAAACCTTCAGTTGTTGATAGTATGCATGGAACACAATGTTCGACTGCCATTTCTTCGACATGTCATTAGTGTACCAAAAGGTAATAAACCTAGCCGCCAACGTCTCTGATGGTTCAAACTATGGAAAGTTGGCTCCTTCAGGAATTTTCCATATGACAAATGCAATCAACACGAGGATTCAACTAAAGTGGAATTTGTATCCATAATATTGAGCTTCGTGGTAGTCTTTCTTGAATTCATTGACGAGGTAAATCACCTAATTCATCTACATTCCCTCCACACATTTTCTTGTGAGGTCCACCATGAATCTAGTGACCTGTGTGGGGTGGTTATTTATTATGATCTTTCCATCTATGAGTTGTCAAGTGAGGCGCACTACGCCATCCTAGATAGAGGCTACCTTGTAGCCTCACTTTCCCTTTTCGACGTCAATGTAAGCCCCCTTGATGCGCTATGCTAGGGAGAAGTCTGAAGCCTTCCATGGGTAAAACTCTTGAGGGTCAGGTCTCTGTATGCTTCATATTGTAATCAAGTAGATTAGTGTCGGATCCAAAATAATCCGTCGGTCAAGACAAAGGTATCCCCCATGGTAGCACGACAAGAGGAGTTTAATGCAAGCATTAACCTCTTCGTGAAGGCCAAAATGGGGAATCTTCATCACATTTAGTATAGTGGACTGCGCAAGCTCCTTAATCCATGGCTGGGAGATTAGACAAGGCTTCTTCCCAGTAGTATTTGTCAGGTTCTGGTGGGGTGTGAGCATAGCATAGTTCTTTATATCTCCAAGTTTGAATTCGTTGTTCTTCAGTAGTGGGATCTTTCCTAACTGACTCCCAACTACGCATATTCCTTTTGGGATGTATGTGATGATCAGGGTGTACTCATAGTCACATGGGATGTTTTCGTGGTTAACCGCACCATCCAACAATGGAATATAGTCTAGTAAGATTGACGAGATATGATTTGCATTAGCTAGATCGCTGTGATGCTTACTTTGTTGCTTAGTCATAGGGTTGGTACGGACAGAATGTCATCTAGTCGAAGGAGAATCCTGCAGTCTCCTAGTCAACGGTGCCTGTACTCCTTCATGCATAGCTCTATTAGCCATGAACTTCTTAATAACCTCCTCAATGGAATTATCTAAATCAGTGATTTAGCCCAACATTCTCACTGTTAAATAGGTAGGTCGGGGTAGGTGAACATGTAAGCGGGGTAGACAAACAAACATCGATGTCTAGTTTCTGGTAACACAACTCGACACACAAATCAACTCTCTTGTTAGCTCAGTTAATCAAGGGTGGAAAAAAGTGGTCCCAACGCAACGTCCGATGGGTTAAATAAGCGAGAATCGTAACAGATTCTTCCAATGGGAAGGAATTCTTCCATCAATGTGAATATGTCTATTATGGTGCAGACTCAACATCCCAAAAGCGGTCCATCCACCCATAAATGTGTTTCCTATCTGTTCCGGAGCATCGTTCTAATGGTCAGGGCACCTCCAACGGTCATATAGCTTCGCCAAGGCAAAGTCCCATTCTGTGCGGTCCTGTTGTTCCAGCAAGGTTCAAATCCAACAAACCTACCTCCTGCAAGGTTCCATTTTGTGAAGTCTTCTATCTGTTCTCTGTATATTCCTCTAGCTTTTCTAACTTGGCTTTCTTTTTATTGATCTTCCCTTCCTTTTTCCCTGTAATCTGATTCTCTCTAACAGTTTCTGGAATCCTCTTTCCATTCTTATTCTTATCTTCTCCTAGCGTGGTGACTTTGCATTGTTGATGTGTTCTCAAAGGGTCTGAAGTTAATACCCCTTGTATTATTAATTCCAAGGTGGGTATTCTTCTTTCTTGCATGGATAGGTCCTTCAAACCTTCTTGCGTTCTTTCAACCTCAACAACTAGTTCTCTTTCCTTTTGTTGCTTCGACTTATATTCCCATTCTTCTATTAGTCGGGCTATTTTTCTAGCTATTAAATCCTTTAGTTATTTCTTTTTATTTTCTGTAGCTTCTTCCTCTGCTTTCCTTCTGATCTGATCCTTCTCAATGCAAGTATTTCCTAACAAAAGTGGGAAAGGGGTGTTGTTTTCAACAAACTTAATGACTTCAAATTCCTCTTCAATCGATGTTCCATGGATGATAACAGGTACATTAGTAATTCTTCCACTTAAGTTTATCATATTTCCCTTAAATAAGCCTATCCTTCCCAATGAAGGTACCATAGTAGGATTTCCCAAGCATATTCTATCATAATATTTACTGGTGTTTCCTCATCCAAGACATAGTCTATGTCAAAGTCTTCTATTCTTGTACTTATGCATTGTTTTACTTTCAAGATCTCTGGTAAACTAGTATTTTTATGAACATTCATCATTTCTTTCAACTACACTAATGTAGTTTGAACTTCCTATGATCTGTTCTCTTTATGATTCTCCAACATGCTCTTAGTCTCTTGACTTTATTTTTCTTGTCGCATGTTCATCCTTTCAACTTTAGCAATCATTGTTGGACAATCCTCAACCTCACGGCCAACAATTTTACAACAAAGACAAATAGGACCTGTACCAAGGAATTCTTTAGCAAGATGTCTCGGTCTTTTCCAGTTATAACATAGTGTCAATCCTTTTTTTCTATTGTATTTTTCACAACTTCTCCTGTACTGCGCACTAGGATCACAGTGTTGGACCTGCAATCTGCAAAAATTCTTTCTAGGTTCCTGCATCCACTTATTAGTCCAAAACTTCTTTCTATGCATGGGAATAACATATATTTATTAATTTATATTAACTTTACTTAGATCAACTCTTTCTTCTAGCTGCGCCCTAGCTTTCAGACTAGGACAAAATCTATTAAACATACCTAAATTCATGCTTTTGAAAAAAAAATTTCACTTATCTTACTTTTATCAAAGAACATATATTTAGATCTTACCTCTTTTCTTCAGATTGGGTTTCTTTTTTAGCATAGATCTTTGCAAGACAAGTAGAGTACTATGCACTACAACAACATATCTACACACATAGATTCTCTTCAGTTCCCAATAATCATAGTTTCAGGTCCTGACAAATAAACCATTTGTTTTCATAGGGGCAGATCCAGGGTTCAACGCTTCAACAACGCACAAAAAAAACCATAACTACCAACCCTTTTGGCAACACCTGTGAAGCAGGCGAAGTATCACCCGAGGTAGAAGTAGGGGGGGTTACAAGAATCAGGTGTCTGTAACCAATATGGGACACATATATGTGGTAATAACACTTCGCGGAGTATTCTAACAACACTTAGAAGGTGATATGCATTAGTTAATTAGCTTTATTAACATCACATAACAAACCCTAAGATAGATCGACGCAATAATAATAAAGATAATTCAATCATTTGTCACATAGCACTAAGTTAGATCTAACATTCAATCATTCTTAATCACAACTAAGCACTAAGCATCAACAGATCTATCTAACATACATAATAAGAAAATAAATGATCAGATTCATAACATAACCAACATAACACAAAGCAAGACAAAGACACAAGATATATGTGTGGTTCACCCCAGTGTGGGGCTACATCCACCAACTACTTCATCTTCTTTATTATTCTTCAACCTCTTACATTCATTTTCTCATGTGCATTAAGCCACAGTGCGAAGCTTCACACCAGACAATATATTTGTGCACTGTGCACCAGATCCTCCTTCTCAAAACTAGGTCAAGGAACAAAGACAACTCCCCTATTGATCACAAAGCCTTACATATGCATTTTTTTCACAAAGAAACTCAGAACTACTTTCACTTAGCCTTCCAAGCTATAAACTCACTATTCTCTTCACCCTTCCCTATTCTCTACATTACATTCTTACTTATTTATACTTTTACAATAAGGCCTAATCATGGGTGAACCCATGGGTGGACTTCCCAAAACCCATTACAAAAACCCTAAGGAACTCCTTGTTGGGTCCACATAGCTTGCAAAATAAGTGAGATCCAAGATCTCAGATCCTCCTGAGTGCTCCATCTTCGAACAACCTGTCGAAGTCTAGAAGTGGTCCAAACTTGACCAAGGTTTCCTTAAAACTTGGTCGAGGGCCAACAATATTGTATATTGTACAGAGACAATTTTTCCTACCTCTATGGGATTTCTAGTGAGAAGACTGTTGAAAGAGAAATAAGTTGAACCAAATGATTCTCTAAGGGTAATAAACCAATTAGTCCATGCACAACAAAAGAGAGAATATGTCTTCTATAAATCACAGTTGCACCAAGATAAAATGAAAAACAATTTCGACAGACACGCCAAAGAAGATGATTTCAAGGTGAATGATTTGGTACTAAAGTAGTATGCAAGAAATGAAGATAGAGAGGCACATCGAAAGTTTTATCATGTTTGGATGGGGCCATTCAAGATTACTGCATACCATGGGAACAATGCCTATTTGCTGCAAGATCTTAATGGAGATATTATTGGAGTTGGACCTGTGAATGGAAGGTTTCTCAAACACTATCTTGTTTAGAAAAAAAAATCAACCTCTTCATGTCATTGTAAATAACCATTTTTATTTTTAGATAAATCATTTTGAATCATTAGTCAACAAAAAATTGAACCCTGAAGTGAAGGCCCTAAGTACCCTCATATTTTTGTCAAGAGGGTCTCGAAACAAGTTTGTTTTTTCATTTTAGAGTCTTTGAGTCAAATCAATCCCAATGGTTAGGCAATTGGTCTACTTTTCTTTTCTACCTCACTGGGAGGATAACATTCCCATTGGAGCCAGTTGTTACCACCACGTTTTTTGTAGTTAGAGTCAATCCTAGATGAGTCATAGTCAGTGCGTCAAATTGTATAAGGTTAGTGACCAAATAAAGAGTGGTTCAAAATCATCGAGTAACAGGTCTTTCCATAAGTTGGTTAAAGGGGTTTAAGGTTCACCACATTTGTTGTTGGGGAAAAACACCCTACGAACTAGCAAATAGAGTTCAAACTTTGCATGCAGATATGACCGAATAGAAATTACTTTCTACCTTCATCCCTAGATTTAAATCCCCTTTTCTTAGTAAATGCATGGAAAGATCAACCTACCTCATTACCAGTGTTTGATGTCGATCCTCCGTTGTGCTTGATTACTTGTTTTCAATACTCCTTCCAAAGATGACCTACATTCAAGACGAGCAACAACTATGCATGCATACTACTTATATACTAGCGGGTTAGAAATCCAAACATATATTGATCAAACTATAAATAGGTCATGAATTGGGACTGGAAAAGCACTTTCTTTATTACTTTGAATGAGTCAACTTACAAAAGTTGAGACCGGCCACTGCTCCTCGAACCCGATCCTAGGCTCCTCTTCTTCTGTCCTTCAACTGCTTTGCTTTGAATCTCCTTTGGCATAAGGAAAGGCTAAAGGGTTGGGACAATGGGAATATGTAAATGGGCAGAGTTTCTTTGCTATATTTTTTCCTCTTTCCAAATGGTACCCCTACCCCTTCTTTTATAGGCTAGAAGGAACTAGGTCTTTGGACAAACCCTCGACCATGCATGGTCGGGAGTTTCAGTTAACTCACCCATAGATTTTTGTTCCATCGGAAACTTTCCTTTTTTCATGCTTTTGTCGGTCCACACAGGTTGTTTTGGGTCAGCCAGCGTGTACACGCGTGCAGTAATGGATTAGGGAGCGTGGGCCTTTATAAAAGAGGATTTTGAAAGAGTTGTTCAATAGTGTTTTGGCAAAGAAGGGATATGAGTTGGCCTGATGCCAGGTAAGCATGTGTGGTGCAATTTAGGGTTATAAGAACATTCAAATCATAAAGGTCCACTTCCCTAAGTCTCGATTCATGTCGAAAAGGTGGAAATTATGTACCAAAATAGAGTCACATGGTTGGGATAAAGGTCACGTCGAAAGATATTATGAGAATAATTCCCTAATAATGAAGTCAGAAAAATAAACAATCATGGCACTCCTATCATCTGTACTTTGCATACTTCAAAAGTCTACCCGTTGCACGAGTTTGTTGTGCAAATATTCAACCTACTTTATAAATTCTCACCGCCATGGATTTACTGTCCTTTTCCATGATTTCATTCCATATCCATTCAAGAATAAATATTGGTCACCCTTCAAGCCTCTCCTTCACTTTCACCATTCACTGCATAAAAGTTATTTGCTGCCAGTCGTTATGTAAGTCTGTTGTGTTGATTTTTCCGTGTCTCCTCCTTTTTTTTCAACCATTGCTTGAAGTCTTTTGGAGCTCACTGCAAACTAGCGTTTTGGAAGCATTGTTTCTTCTCATAGTCATTCTTCTTCCTTCTGAATTTCCTATTGTTGTGTTGAGTTTTCCACTGCGTTGAAATTTTCCATTGCATGCCAAGTCTCCCATTGTTATTTTCTACTGCCGATTTTTCCACTATGTCAAAATTTTCCATCACACGCCAAGTCTCCCATTGTTTTTTTCTACTGCACCGAGTTTCCCCACTGCGCCGAAATTTCCCGTCGCACTTTACTTTTGCGCTAGGAATTTTTGTGGCTGATTTTTTTGTCATGTAAAGATTCATGTTGGTACCTTTTCTTGCAATATCTACAAATTTCATCATTCTTATTTGTCATACAGAGAGGGTATTAAAATTCATTACTACGTGCGTGAAATTAATATATACCAACATCATGGAAATTTCCCAAAGCATAAGAAAGAAGGTGAGAAGTGGCAGTGCCGTGAGGTTTCAACCTCAAGATATCGAGTTGATAAATGAAGGTCCATCGATGAGGGTGTCTTTTGAATGATCCATATGTATGCATTCCTAGGAAAGTATCCAAGGATATAATGTGAAACTAGATGACTAGTTCGCCCTCAATTTTACTGGGGTTAGCATGAAAATTGCGGGAATCACTTTCTAAGTGATGGAGGAAACTTTGGTGGTTGCGACAGAGATCTCTCCACATGGAGAATTTTTTTTTAAAGGCATGCCTTCAGACATTTCATGCTATATGGATTTTCTCAAGCCCGAATGTTGAAATTAGAAAATTGGCGTCGACATTCCAAGCCAGTATCTAATGGAGCCTTTCGAGAAACTTCTAAAGGAAATCATAAAATATTTCACTTGTGAAGGAAGGTTCAACAAGGTCTATCCATACCACATCAGGTTATTGATGCACTTCACAGGGAAAAATATCTTAAATTTACCTTTCTTCTTGTGTTGAAGCTTGGGAAAGATGGCAGAGAGTGTCTAGGCCAAGGATGATCAGTTGAGGAACAATTTATTCCAATTTTCATTAATTAATATGTTAGTAGTTGAAGAATTGAGACATTTGAACAAACAAAACTAGTCTTTAAGAAAAACATCTAGAGATTTAAGGTTGCAGGCGAAGTTGGAGGCAGAAAATAAGGACGAGCTAAATCCCCTAACTGGAGTTGCAGAGGCACGAGTAAGGCAGCCCCATTTTTATCTTTTTGGGTCATTCCATGGGATATTTATTTGTACATATCCTACTTTATTACGTTAACAAGAAGTCAGACGTAGCACTTTCACAATGAATATTCGTTGCACAAACGTTGTAAGATTACCTAATGAGAAGGGAAGGTATTAATGAAACACATGCAAGTTTTGAAGGAGATGCATGGTCCCCAAACCTTGCTTCCACATGGAGTTTCACGAGTGACCATGAATGGAAATTTGCTACACAAACTCACCACATGGATGCTATAGCCAGTGATCGTGCAACATCAACCATAGTCCTCTATACAAAGGTGACTGAGTTTCCAACAGTATGCATGATTACTCTGGCACCCCTTGGAAGAAAAGGTTGATTTATCACAACCAAATGGTTGAATATTAATCATGACTAAATGATTGAAATGAATATGTCGGTTATGTTATGATTTGGGTGCAGTCAGGCTTCTATTTTTTGTAAATTTTGTTGAAAAGGTTGCCCAGGGGGAGAGTAATCGAATGTAGGATTCTAGGGGGAAGTAGTTTGAACATGGCATCTCATGAGGGTGTTAGTTTTCTATATATTGGATATTTTTTATGTAATACGGGTTGGAAAAGTAGTGTAGACAGGGAAATATTGAATGTAGCTTTCTAAACCTGATGGAAATATAAATGCAAAGGTCTTGAGGATTTTGATGAAAAGATTCTAGTGGGGGTGGTTTGATGTATTGTTATCCTATCTTCATATGTACTTATTGTTTCGTGCAAATTCATGTATGTTTCATTTGTTTAAATTGGAAATATTTAAAGGGTTTCAAATTCATCTCGTGGTGCTTTAGACCCAACCATTTAAACTATGTGTTTTCTTGTAAGTTAGGTCAGAATTCATATCTAATGGTGCTCTGATTTTCTTTATTTTTTTCCTTTCTTTTGCCATGCACAACGATATTGAAACTGAAAAACCATTACCTATTTAGCCTTTTTCCTCTCAAATATTCCCTCACCATTCATTGATTTCTCCTGTTTTCAGGGGGTTGACTCTATAGCCCAAAAAGTATTATACTTTCTTGTCAGTGAAACTATAAAAAACTTTCTCAAGCATCTAAATCTAGCCATCAATCAAAGTTATTATATATGAGAGAATCGGTCTTAGAGAGATCCCTCTCTATATTAGGAAGGCTAGTTTCTAGTAATAAAGTTGGTTTGTAGGTTACCTTGGTAGATCGTTGTCTTCAACCCAACATATTAACAAGCTCTAACAAAGGCAGAGTCATTTCCAGACTCATAAGATCAGAAGAGATAACATGAAGTTGTTTGGAGCAAGTGCAAGGAGTGCATGTATACTCACTGGATTATAAAAAATCAGAAGACCCTTGCAAGTTGTGCATAGGGCCAACAGTTAGTAAAGTGTTGAAGAGTCTTGAAGAAGACGAGCGCAATGAGTGCATGGGAAGATTTTCTTAAAAATATTCAAATTATCAAGTTTCCAGTGAAGCGCAAGGCATGCACAAAATACACAAATCATTTGAGTGTTAAAGCACAGGAGGGAGAGTGACAAAAAGTCCTTGAAGAGAACAATCCTTTCATTTTTTAGTTCAAGTGGACAAGATCTTCCTAAGGAGAAGCTAAAAATTTCCTAGTTTCCAGATCTAGGAAAGTAGCATGGGTATTAACCCTTAAATTCCTTCATACTTAACGCATTCAGAGATTTTCGAGTAAGTGTTGGGGAGGAGACAGATTTATCAAAGTCCCACGATCTGAATTGAATCTAGACCATCCATCAGTGAGGATACATTTCCATAGACTCGAGATAGTCTAGAACTTTGACTATCTGAAAGAATTGAGGTGTGGTAGTGAAAATACGCAAGCCTCTGAAGCTCCAAAAGTTAGAGTACATCTTGGTCATTGATAAGTAAGTACACGTCTCAACATATATCATACTTCACGAGTTCCACAATCCAGGAGAAGGGAGGTGAAAGTCTTGTGGTTATAAAACTCCCAAAGGCCTAAAGGCTGAACTAGATATCGACCGTTGGTCATGAGGGACACATGGAGAGTGGATCTATCCTCCACCGATTTGATGTTCAGAGGTATTATAAGCTGGAGTAGCCATAACTCTCGAAGTCCGGAGTTCTGAAGCCAATCATAACTATTGATCTAAGGCAAGTGATAGCCTCTTGATCTATCTATTCGGAGTTCATGAGTTTGGGATAATTGCATGTTGGAGTGGGTAAACTCCCTCAAGGCCAAAGTCCTAGATTCCTTAAAGAAGTGGAAAGTTATCCTATGGTTTCAGTCTGGGGTCACGTAGAATACTTTGTTGGAGAGATAGAACCTCTCAAACACAGATTTTTGTGCAGGGAAGAGATAAAAGGCTTGTGGCATAAGGATTCAAGGACTCAACAGGAGTCTGAGATATGATTTGGCTCCATACTGTGAACGATCCTAGACCGGGAGGTCATGCTAGCCCAAGGAGGTGGTGGGTTTTGCGTCAAGTTGTATCATAGAACTAATTTTTTTCTGTAGACATCAGAAAAATATAGAAAGGAGAAGACTTGGAACCATGTCACCAAGAAGACGCTAAGACAAACTAGTGGTAAATGTAGCCATGGAAGAGGATATGAGACAACTTCATGCAAGGTTAGATTCCATGGAAACAACATAGAGAAGAGCACCGCATGTTGATGATGTCAGTGAAAGTAAAAATGAAGAATTAGAAGTTGAAGAAGTTGTGGGATAACAAGTAGCAGAGGGGTGACTGCTGAGAGCTGTTGTCAATCTAGGAACCAGGGTGAAAATAGAGGTCCCAATGTATGAAGGTAATTTAAATGTTGAATAATTTATTTATTGGGTAAGTGATTTAGATAAGTACTTTGACTATGAGGATATTGACGATGATAAGAAGGTGAAGCATGTTGTGACCATATTTAAAGGACATGTAGTGTTATGGTGGGATGAATTGCAAACTGAAAGAAGATGCAAAGGTAAGTCCAAAATCAACTTGGGACATAATGGTAGCCAAAATAAAATCTAATTTCATATCCAAATATCAGGTGAATCTATTCAGAAAGATAAACAATATGAGACAGAAAGTTTTTTTAGTGAAGGAGTACACTGAAGATTTTTATAAGTTGAACATCAGAGCAGGACATAGAGAGAATTATGAAGAAAAGGTAGCCAAGTATGTTAATGGATTGAGATATGAAATTCAAGATGAAATCATGATGATGATGATGAGAGAAGTGGAGGATTATTATTAGGTATCCCTAAAAGAAGAAGAAAAATTGGACAGGAAGCAAAGTCAATGAAACAGAGGAAAAAGTCCAAGCAGAGGTAGGGGAACCATTAGATAAAAGTTCCAAAAACCCATACAAGAATCTGGAAGATATCACAGTTAGGAAGAAAGAGGAGGAAGTTCTAGAGGAGGACGTTATGGAGGAAGAAACTCTTTTCCAAAAGGAAGAGAAAGAGGCATAGGAGGAGAAGTGAAGTGTTATTCCTATGGAAAGACAAGACATATGTCTTGGGAATGTCCCGAGAGGAAGAATACAAGAGGTGGAGAAGCTCAATTTTTTTAAGAACAAAAGAAGAATGTAGAGGCAGAGATGAAATTAGAATCAACGAAAGAAGGAAGATCGCTCATGATGAGGAAAGTTCTTGTAAATCTACATTCAAATCCATACAAGGTATCATGGTTGTAGGAAGGACATCAAGTAAAATTAAGTCGAAAATGTAAAGTTGAGTTTAAAATAGGTGGTTATAATGATGAAGTTTTGTGTGATGTTATACCTATGTATGTTTTTCATGTTCTATTGGTAATATCATGGAAATATGACAGGAATGTCATACATGATGTAAGGAAGAACACTTATACCCTAGAGAAGAATGGGTGTAAACACATATTCTTTCCAATAGAAGATAAAAGAGTTAAAGAGGAAGATATTCCAAGTATATTTCTCATGAGTGGGAAGGAACTCTTGAAATAATTCAAGAAAGAATAGGGGATATAGTTTGTTTTTGTAGGTAAGGCGAGAGTCATCCTTACAATCACTTCTATGAATTATTTGCTTGTATAAGTCTAGGATTTATTGTATGAGCTCGCTAATATTGTGGTGGATGAGTTACATCACTCTTTACCACCCATCAGGAGTATTAGTCACCATATTTATCTTCTTCCAGGAGAAACTTTTTCAAACAAAGCAAGGTACATATTGACACATCGAGAGAATGAAGAGGTCAAGATTCAAGTCAATAGTTGTTAGATAAGGGTTTGATCAGAGAAAGTTTGAGCATGTGTGCAGTACCAACTGTATTAAGTCCAAAGAAAGATGGAGTATGGAGAATGTGTACATATTTTAGAGCTATTAACAAGATAACCATCAAACATAGATTTCCTTTACCTAGAATGGATGATTTGCTGGATTGTTTGAGTGGAGAAATTTATTTTTCCAAAATAGAATTGAAAATTGGTTATCATCAGATAAGGATGAGAGAGAGAGAAGAATGGAAGACAACATTCAAGATGAATGAAGGATTGCATGAGTGGTTGTTTATGTCATTTGGCTTAACAAATGAACTGAGTACATTTATGAGGCTGATGAATGAAGAAATCAAATATTGTATTGGTAATTTTGTAATTGTTTATTTGGATGATATCTTAATCTTCAGTAAAACTGAAGAGAAGCACTTGAGACATCTAAACATGGTGTTGAGGAGACTGTAGAAAGAGAATTTGTTACTGAAGTTGAAGAAATAATCTTTCATGAAAACAAAACTTGTGTATTTGTATTTTCAACCTCTTCAAAAAATTTGAATATGTATCCAAAGAAGGTGAGGGAAATCAGACATTGGCCTTCTCCGATATGTGTATTTGAGGTAAGAAGTTTTCATGGATTGGCAAGTTTTTATAGGAAATTCATCAGGAATTTCAGTAGCATTTGTGCACCTATACTGGACACCATAAAGAAAGAGAATAAGTATTTTAATTGGATAGAAGATGTTGAAAATGGATTTAGAGTGTTGAAAGAAAAGATAAGAAAACAACCTATTCTTGTATTCCCGGATTTAGTAGTGATGCTAGTGGAGTAGCCATTGGCACGGTTTTGAGTCAAGAAAATAAGCATGTTGCTTATTTTAGTGAGAAGATGAATGATCATAATAGGAATTATTCCACATATGATAAAATTTTTTATCTTGTGATTCAAGCTTTGAATACATGGAGGAATTATCTTATTCCTGAAGAGTGTGTTTTATATTATGACAATCAGGCATTGCAGTTTATAAGCAGACAAGAGAAGTTGAAACAAAGACATGTGAAATAGGTAGAATTCATGCAAAATTTTACTTTTGTTATTAATCATATTAGTGGAAGAACTAGCAAAGTTTTCTATGCTTTGAGAAAGAGATGTTTGATCTTGCAGGAATTTCTAGTGGAGACCTTGGGATTTGAACACCTGAAGGAGATGTATCAAGAAGATCCAATTTTCAAAGAATCTTATGAAGCATGTGGGAACCCTTTGTTGAGAGACAAAAATTAGTGGATGGAATTTCTGATCCAAGGTGGACTATTATTCAAAGGAAGCCAGTTGTGTATCTTGAGATGCTCAATGAGGGATAAATTGTTGAAGGAAAAGAATAGTGGAGGTTTGGAGGGAAATTTTGGCCATGATAAGACATATGCGTAGTTGAGTTCTTCGTATTTTTGGTCAGGTATGAGACCTGATATAAAGAAATTCGTGGACAAATGTAGAATCTGCCAGTATTCCAAAGGAAAATAGTAGAACACTGGATTATATAAACCATTTTCTATTCCAAACAGGCCATGGGATGCTATAAGTATGGAATTTGTTCTAGGATTTCCTAGAACCCAGAGGGGAAATGATTCGATCTTCATAGTGGTTGACATATTTTTTAACATGGAACATATCATACGGTGTCACAAAACTAGTGATGCTAATCACATAAATAAATTTTTTTTCAAGGAGATTGTGAGATTACATGGATTTATAGAGAGAATAGTTTCAGATAGAGCCACTCAGTTTGTGGGACACTTTTGGAGAACATTGTTGACGAAGACAGGACAATTTTGTCTTTCAGTTCAACATATCATCCTCAAACGGATGGACAAACTAAAGTGGTAAATCAAAGTTTAATAAACCTATTGAGGAGATTGGTCACTCACCATAACAGGACAGATGGTACAGGAGAGATACATGATTAGGAGGAGATTTAGTGGAAGCCCTAGATTCCCATAGCAAAGAATTTGCAGATAGAGAAGATATTATATTAGAGTATTTCTAAGAAGATGATGCAGACTCCACCCTCTCACAGGGTCCGCTCGACCTCCCGGTCTGTGATAGTTCTAGTTAGGAACTTAAATTAGCTCATAGACTCCCTCTGAGCCAAAAAATTTAATGCACATGTCCTTAAAAACCTCTTCCTGAATGAAAATTTTCATTTTAGGAGTCCCCGAGCGCTTACAAATCCTTCACTGGATACCAAGGGCCAAAAATGTGGTCCAAAACTTCTTTCTCCAAAAATTTCAAGACTTCACGACCTTTCTATCCATATTATCTCTTAATGCAAATTCCATGAAATGTCAAACACCAAGAGGCTATATTAACAGTCCACAATGATCATCGATATCAACAACTTAGATTATGTGTTTCAGGCTTTGATGATTCCTTTGCAAATTCTTTTCCACAACACTCTCGGATCATCAAAAAGCACTTTACACCGAGTCTAAGATTGATATTCCACAAGCTCATACCAAATCGATGGTCCAGATGAGTCCCTTTGGGCTTCGACGATTTCCTTTGGTCGTTAAACAACACAACACTTTATATCTCTCGATGCTAAAATTCCTAATAATTTCTCTTGCCTCCATGTGTCCCCTCCTAAATCGATGACTGGGATGCCTTTCAAGACTTTGGTGATTTTCTCCTTGTCTGCACAACACTTTGATTTTGCCAAAGTGTCGAGTTCCCAGATTGCGTGATCTTGCACCACACTTCCTCTCCAATGAACAGTTGGGATTAAATTCAGGGCTTCAATCCTCCGTGAGTCTCCACAACACCATGGTATGTTTTCTCCAAAGCACCAGACCTCCAGATCTCTGGATTTGCTACCACGTACCCTTCCTGAAATTAATGGACCTGATCTACTCCAGGCTTTAGGACTTCTGAGAGCTCAACCTCCTCTTCTTGTTATTCTCCCAGAGTTCCTATCCTCTGGACTACCTGATCTGACGATGCATGTCCTTTATGATGGACATCCTCAATGAACATTGTCTTTTAGGACTTTGGGAGTACATGATCTATCGACGCGTGCCCTCGGATTTTGGACGACCATGATTCACTCCGACCTTCAATACTTCAGAGCTCTTGACTTATAAACATATTAAATCTTTCAAATACACAAATTTTTAAGGACTTCTTCAATTAACCTTTGTGCAAATCCTCTTGATCCAACAATTGTCCACTCTCCTGAAACCTGCCAAATAGATCTTGACCATAGATCATCGATCCTCGATAACTCCTCATTTTTAAACTTGATCTACGACTTCTCTGAATGCACAAAGTATTAGAGACTTACAGGTTTAAACAACACGCTACTTATCTAGATATAAGGGTGACAAAAGACCTTGGATCCTCCTGAAAAAATCTCCACCATTCAAATTTTAAAAGAAAGAATCCTCTCCTCCTTGAAGATTCTGACCGCTATCCTTCCTGATATTAACTGCACAAGATCAATAGAATCTCTAGTGCCCTCATGTGCACTCCTCTGATAATTTAAAGCTCTGGACTTAGATATTTTCCAAGTCCCTCTTATTGAACTTTTATACTCGCTATCTCTTCTAAGCTTTGTTCCTCGAGTTTTGTAGACCTCTGGCATGCTCCTTGCATCCCTAAAACTTTTGATGAATTTCAGACTTAGATATTTCTGAGAAACTTTTAGACTTAGATATTTTTCAATAAAATATCCTCACACACTCCTTGTGTTCGTCTCCTCTGAGAATTCTTCAATGATTAAACAAAGTGTTTTCATGATGCACTCTTTGCATTGGTCTTTTCGAACATTTTCTCTCCTCTTAGAAACTTTGCACTCTCTCCACAACTAAACGATTGTTCACTCCTTACACTTCCACTGTAAATTCATGTTATCTCTCCTGATCTTCCGATTCTATCTCAACTTTTCCTAAACACTCCTTGTCGGCACTGTGGATTCCTTGCACTAGGAATCTCAGAAGAGAAAACAAATGAAACTTACAGAAACATCAAAGGTTTCCAACCTTAACCATGAAAAACATATTCATTCATAAAAGATACATAAAGAGATCAAACATAAAGAACATAAAGGAACATCACATGTACTCAAATAATTCAGATGAACACAACATCATACAATTGGAATCAAACCTCTCAGATTGTATTCGTTTAGTAAAATACGTACATGGAATCATATAGTTCTCTACAATTCTTCATAATCTTCAATATCTCTCTCAGCATCAATAACAATAACATTCAACAACAACTACAATGTTCAACAACCTCATTTGGGAAACAATACATATATTTATACAAAGAAGGAATTCGTAGTCCTTCCCTCTAGACTACCTTAGAGCTATCCTATCACAATGATTACATCCATCTACTAAGGACTATTACATTGAATGGAAATTACCTTCATATATGAGTCAATACTCAGTATATGTACAAACTTATCTTCTAATTAAAATGATCACATCCTCCACAGCCTTATGTGATGTATCAATCCTCAAAACATTTAACAACTTTAAATTTCAATCTTTTCAAAACAAGAAAACACGCTTTTCCTTGGAACTCAAAAATAATTTCAAATATGTGCATTGGGTGATGAGTTGTCCTCTGTCTAGCATATTTAATGTTGATGGAGATGTTCCTGCATCACACTTGTTTAATTTTCACTATGATAGGCTCAAGCATGAGGTTTATTTCATTTTACAATTTACTTGAACCATAAGCAAATGTTGCTACACCATACACAAGTGTTGCAATAACCAATATCATAAGAAGAAGTACCATGGACAAGAAAACAAGAAATATACTTGTAAACCATTCCACTCAAGGAAATAAAACTGAGAAATCCTTCGCTATATTCTGAAGAGAATATGCCCCAACCATAAAACCCTAATGCACACAACAAGGTGCTTCTACAACCTTGAAACTTGCGCCCAAGAGAGGTGCTCACTTCATCCCTAAAATGTACTTGCTGAAATTTCCAAATTACATGTGTGAGAGTGTTTCATCAATGGGGAAATCACCTCTATTTATATTAGACTCGAAATAGTAAAAGGTGTGTCTATTTGCACAATAGGGCCAAGCTGAATAACTCATAAATATAATTAATTATAACAATAAACCTTAATTACCTTTCACAAATGGTGGGGCCGACTTGTAGCCTTTACATCAAAATTAGGGTTACAAGTAAATCTTACACTTCGAAAATATAACAAGGTATCCACACATCCACCGATGCTCAACCACTAGGGACACCCCCACCTGTGCTCAGCCACAAGGATGTCATACTCAACAAGATCATCTGGAGTGCCATATCATCTCAACTCTCACACATAGGATAATGATACACCCATCACATGGGTACACCCAACCACTGGGGGATGACTCACCTCTCATAGGGGAGAACGATTCCCCAACCACTGGGGGATGACTCAGCTCACACATAAAGGAGAATGATGCCCCATCACATTGTTATTCCCAACACTGGGATCCCTCTTAGGTTGACTCAAATCAGTCACAGAGGAGAACGTATCCAGGAGGATGTCTCCCGAAGCTGTCATCATCAACATTCCCTCTCAGCTAGGGAGGCATTCTCCACCAGGTTAAGTCTCCCATGTAATTACTCGAACGTTTTCCTAGAAAGTGGTTTGGTGAAGATATGTGTAATCTGCTCATGTGCAGGAAGATATTGCATGTGTATTTCTTTCCTCTGCACCATGTCTCCAATATAATGATATTTTATCTCAATGTGTTTCTATTTATCGTGAAACACAGGATTCTCATAGAGCTTCACACAACTCTAGTTATCATAATGAATAATGGTAGAATCCATCTCATGATCAAATAAATCTGTCAGGATCTTTTGAAGCCACACTGCTTCGCAGACTTGCATACTCAACGCTATATACTCTGCTTCCGCAGTACTCAAAGACACAGAGCTTTGTTTCCTGTTGCACCATGAAACCATGGTAGAAACCAAGGTAAAAAAACAACCGGATATTCTCTTCCAGTCCACTCCTCTCCCTGACCAATATGCATCGGCATATCCCTACAAACTCATGTCTACACTGGAGTCATATCTCAAGCCATATCCAACTTTTCCTCGTATATATCTCAATACATGCTTCGTTTCTATCTAGTGAGTTTGTCTCGACTGAATCATGAAATGAATCAATACATTCGCTACATAGAATACATCGACTGAATCATGATCTGAATCGGTACATTCACTACATAGCATAATTCAGAATTCAATGCTTTCTTGCATTCAACAATAAATCTTTCTGAACCAGTGAGGAATAAATCATCCACATACAAGGCCTAGATCAGGCACTCATCACCAATAATATGATAATATAGGTTTGGATCAACAACACTCTTTATGAAGCCCAAACTCATCAGGAATCCATCCATCTTCTCGTAACAAGCATGAGGTGCCTGCTTTAATCCATACATGGCTTTCTTCAACCTGCACACGTGATATTTCTCGTCATGTATTATGAATCCATCCAGTTTCTCAATGTAAACTTCTTCCTCAATATCCCCATTGAGAAAGGTTATCTTTACATCCATTTGATGTAGTTTCCATCCCATAGATGCAGTTAGGGAAAATATAGTATGGATGGAAGTGTATCGGGATACAAGAGAAAATGTCTTCTCATAATCAATTCCCTCCACCTGTCAGAATCCTCTGGCTACAAATTTTGCTTTGTATTTTTCGATACTTCCATCAGCTCTATGATTGATAATATAGATCCACTTTAAAGTCACTACATACTTCCCTTCTGGCATCAGAACGGTATCCCACACATCATTCTTCAAGATGGAATGATACTCTTCTACCATGGGATCTTTCCATACCTATTGACTTTTTGTTTCTCCATGACAATAAGTATCAGTATCAATGATGTGGCTCATGACTGAAAAATAGATCGAAAATATCTTTGGTTTCTTTCTCTCTCGGAGTGTGCCTCGAGGAGATGCATGTCCCTCTACCTCCTGCAAAGTTTGTTGAGCCCAGGTAGGCCTTTTATGGCCTACTACAATGTCTCTAGGGACATCAACTAGAGAAAATGCATTAACTAGAACAACTGGACCAACTGGAACAATGGTTGTCTCCCTCTTAATTGTTGAAGGGGGGAGACGATATTGTCTCGCTGTCAATCTCCATCTGATATTTTTTGGATCATGGAAAGGCTATATCTTCCTTAAAGATGACATCTCTGCTCACCTCAATTTGTCTCTAACTAGGGATGTAGATCCGATATGCTTTCGAAGATTCATTGTATCCCACAAATGTACCCTTTCTTCTTGAAGGGTCTAGCTTGGAACTCTTTTCCTTGGGTACATGAAAATATACTAGACACCCAAATATCCTGAAGTATCCAACCTCAGGCTTCACTCTAGTGAAGGCTTCTTCGGGAATCATGATTTTCAAAATATGGTGAGGACTCCTATTCTAAACATATACTATTGTCATGGATGCTTCTTCCCATAGAATCATAGGTAGACTCTGATCATGTATCATTCTTTGGTTTCCTTAATGATGGTTCTGTTCTTCCTCTCTGTAACCCCATTTTGTTGAGAGATATAAGGAACTCTGTACTCCCTATTGATCCCTATCTCAATATAGAAATAATTGAAATCCTTGGAGGTATATTCTCCTCTATTATATGATGTTAACACCTTGATCTTCCTTCCGGTCAGGTTCTCAACTTGATCATTGAATTCTTGAAATATTCCAAGGACTCCATCCTTGGTCTTTAAGAAATAAATCCATGTCTTCTGAGAGTGATCATATATGAGGAGTACATAGTACAAATATCCATTCAAGGAGGCAATAATCATTGGTCCACACACATCCGAATGTATCAAGTCTAATATCCCCTTCGATTTTCTATCACTACTTAAGAATGACCCCTTGACATTCTTGCCAAGATCAAAACCTTTGCAAACACCATTATGTTGAACTTGTATCTCTGGAAGGCATGTTACCATCTTCCCTAGAGATGAAAGGGATATATAATGAATGTGAGCAAATCTCATATGCCATAACTCATTCAAGATGATAGTATCATGTAATAGGGCCTGGACATGTAGGAAAATCAACCTATATAAGTTATTTTCTCGAACACCAATTACTCGGGTAGAATTCATATGTGAGTCCTTGTGCCATGAAAGAAATTTTCCTTTAGAAAAGGTAACCTTGTATCCTTTATCCTCTAAGGAAGAAATGGATACAAGTATCCTTTTCATGCCAGGTACATATAGTACCTCACTAAACTGAAGAGGTATATGCCAGAATCTAGTTGCAATGTATAATTTCCAACCCCTTTCACATATTATTTGGCATTGTCTCCAAGTATAACATGTAGATTGGTCTCTTTCTGATCCAAGTGGATATCGGTGGCCACCCACCTTTTCCATCTGGCTCAAAACAACTTTATGGCAATTTTGGCAATTTACTATTTTTAACAGGTTTTAACTTCCGGGGCCATTTTGAGGGCCTAAATGAAGGTTTTTCAAGATAGAGGTTCTAAATGATATTCAAATGCATAATTGAGTCCCCAAAATGAATCTCCTTGATGATACCTTTCCAACGAGCTATCACACACCTAAAACGAAGATCGTATGCAAAAGTTACGACCACGGGAAGTTGATGTACTCACTTACCCAAACGGGGCCCAGATGACTTTTGGCGCTTCATCTCCTAGGGTTAGGTTTTTGGATGTATAGGAATTTTGGAATTCCCGTTTATTGTAGAAAGGCCTTCAGAGCCTCATTGTAATATTCTTCTTGCGAATGTGAGTGGCCATCACATCTCTTCTCAAAGATAAGCTGCCACCATTCTAGCGAGTCTTTCACTCTGTATTTTTACAGTCTCTATACATTTCTCTGATTAATAGAAATCGTGTATTACTGTATATCTATGTTTATGGTTGCATCTATGATACATTTCTGTTATATTATTGAATATCTGCAATATCTCTATGCATTTCGTTATTATGTCTCCACTCTCATTTCGTGCCAAAAATAATCCAGATCAGTGGTATCAGAACAGGCTGCTCTTGATCGTTTTTTCAGTGCATGTCCCCGACGAGGTCCGAGTATAGAAATTTGGGTCTCGAGCTTGTCCCTCTTGAGGACAATCACTCTCGCACACCCAAGAAACTCTCAATGGCAGAAGAAAAGAAAAACGATGGAGCAGACGATCCTATCAGTCTGTTGCTTGAGCAAGCTCTCATGCGACAGAGGGATGAAATGATGGAGAATTTTTCCCACATCCTT
>JZKD02S2178210.1:1794198-1816909 GCA_000966675.3 Picea glauca | reverse complement strand
TGGAGGCACCTCGCCTTTCAAGGTACAGGTTAATTTTGATATTCCCGTATTTGAAGGTCAAATAGATGCAAATGCCCTAGATAAATGGTTAAATCTGCTAGAAGGTTATTTCTTTATTCATAATTTTTCAGACAAGGAAAAGATCACCTTCACACTCCTTAAGGATCTCCCCCATGTCAATCATTAGTGGGAAACTTACTGGGAGCAGAGTTCCATAGAGGATTCTAGAATATATGGGGCTGAGCCCACTTGGGAATTTTTTGTGGATGCGATAAAGGAACAGTACTACCCTATTGGCAACTATGAGGACCAGTACATGAGATGGACCACACTATGGCAAGAGAAGGGCCAATCATTTCCAGAGTTCACCAATAGCTTCCATACCTTGCACACCAAGCTGGGTATCAAAGACTCTAAATGATATTTGGTACTGAAATACCGTGGGGCTCTACACAGATACATCCAAACTAAAATGGATTTTCTGGACATCTCATCACTCGGTGTTGCCTATCGATATGTTGTTAAAATCGAGCAGAAATTTAAGCACCAGAACAAACGGGAGTTCGGGTCTACAAATCCACAACAACCAAAGTATGAAAAAAACAACCCTAACAAACAGTGTCTCGAAAACCAATCCAAGCCACAGAAAAAGAAGGGTCACGAGAAGACAAAGAAGGACACCGGAAAATGGTGCGATTTCCACAAAAGCCCCTGGCACAACACCGATGAATGTCACTCAAAACAGTCATTGGTGGCCAAGATCAAAGATAAGGAGCCGAACCCTGATTCAAAATCTGATTCTGAAAATACTGGTAAAAGATAGATCATCAACGCAGCCCCCACTACTATTGTTGCGACCACAACAATTCAACCAGAAGAACCAACAGATCCAGAAGAGGGGGAGCACCTTTTTCATTCATAGATGTGGGTGAAGGGGACCCCGCTGCATTTTATTGTTGATAGTAGAAGCCAAAAGAACCTCATCTCAGCAGAGGTCGCCAAACAGTTGGGATTGTCGACAACACCACACCTGCAACCATACAGCGTTGGGTGGCTTCGCCAAGGACGAGATCTTCGTGTCAGCCAACAGTGTCAATTGTCATACGGAATCCAACCCTTCAAGGATGAGGTATTATGTGATGTTCTCTTGGTCTAGCCATATATGTGGAAACGCCATGCTATCTATGAGTCTCGACCCCGTAGTGTCATTATTACTCTAGGGGGTCATCTCTACAGGATACCAGAGGTATTTCCAACTACTGCCCAACCTAAACAGTGCCGCAAGGTAGTATCTCATACTACAAAATTCATCTTCTCCACAATCTGTTCAAAGGGTGAACAGAAGGATACTGCAGCCACCACAACTTCGGCCAAAGCACCTTCTATCCAACAGAAGCAAGTTGACAAGGTTGCAGCAAAGAACGAAGATTCCTTCTGCACACAGTCATCTAAAATAGCCATACTGGTTAAAAAGGTCCAAACTTTCCAGCCACAGGTTCATGATAGATTTCCACAAACTAAACAGCGTGACTTCTCCAGCAAGACAAGCAGCTCACCAAGATGCATATTCAACAAATGCTTTTCCCTCTCCCCCGGGAAATCAATGCAATGAATACCATTTCTTCCTAAGGAGGGATGATTGATCCAAGTGGATATCAGTGGCCACCCACCTTTTCCTACTGGCTCAAAACAACTTTATGGCAATTTTGGCAATTTACTATTTTTAGCAGGTTTTAACTTCTGGGGCCATTTTGAGGGCCTAAATGAAGGTTTTTCGAGATAGAGGTTTTCAATGATATCTGAAGGAATGATTGAGCCCCCAAAATGAATCTCCTCGACAATACCTTTCCAACAAGCTATCACACGCCTAAAACGGAGATCGTATGCAAAAGTTACGACCCCGGGAAGTTGATGTACTCACTTACCCAAACGGGGCCCACATGAATTTTGGAGCTTCATCTCCTAGGGTTTGGTTTTTGGATGTATAGGACTTTTTGCATTCCTGTTTATTGTAAAAAGGCCTTCAGAGCCTCATTGTAATCTTCTTCTTGCGAATGCGAGTGGCCATCACATCTCTTCTCAGAGATAAGTTGCCACCATTCTAGCGAGTCTTTCACTCTGTATTTTTATAGTCTCTGTACATTTCTCTAATTAATAGAAATCGTGTATTACTTTATATCTATGTTTATGGTTGCATCTCTGATACATTTCTGTTATATTATTGAATATATGTAATTTCTCTGTGCATTTCTTTATTATATCTCCGCTCTCATTTCGTGCCGAAAATAATCTGGATCACTTTCTCAACAAGATCTGTCTGATGATCTCTACATCCCGTCATGTGTCGATAGGCACCACTTTCAATTAACCAAATATCATTATCAGTAGGAATTGTGCCTGAGAGTGTTGATATGAATAAGAAGGCTTCATCTTTGATGTCTTCATTTCTCTGATGTGGCTCTAGATCAATATTAGCAGTGGAGGAAAGTTGGTTTTCTTCATCCGTAGCTGACTTTGGTGAGGTATTTTGCATAAAAATCAATAGTTCATCCTCTTCAAGGGTGATCTAAAGTCTTGAATTCTAGGAACTAAATTTTCTTGATCCATCAAGCCTATCTTACACCAAGGTTTTGTTCCTCATGGTTTGCAGATTCTTCCACAAACCCTTAAAAATTAGGCTAGGAAACCTAACGGCTAGGGTAGAATAGAAATTTTAGGTTTAGTTGGGCTTATGAATACCAAAAATAATCCTTGAATATCACAAGAACACTGTTAAGTTTTAAATCTTCTTCAATGAGCTACAAAAACCCTAAAACTGAAATTTCTGCAGAAAGTTGCGAAACCGTAGGGCCAAAATTCCAAAATTCTCAGAAATGCAACTTGAAAGTTGTTGGAGGTGTGATGAAAGAGTTCGTACACTCCTATTCATTTTTTTTTATCCCCAACGTTTCATTGGAAGGTGCTGAAACAACTTAAAAAGGAGAGGGTCGTACTTTTTATGGAAACCCTAGGAGGGTCATACAGTTCTACAGAAGAGAGGATGAATTACTTGAAGGCTTGTGCAATGGCTTCTTCAATACCTATGATCTGATATCATGTTGAATTTTCACTATGCTACGCTCAAGAATCATGTTTATTTCATTTTAGCATTTACTTGAACCATAAAAAAATGCAACTACACTATACACAAGTTTGCAATAACCAATATCACAAGAAGAAATACCATGCACAAGAACACAAGAAATATCCTAGGAAACCCTTCTACTCAAGGGAAGAAAACCCAACAATCCTTTGCTATATTTTCAAGAGAATATCCCCCAACCATAAAACCCTAATTCACACAAGAGGGTGCTTCTACAACCTTGAAACTTGCACCCAAGAGAGATGTGCACTTCAGTGCTACAATGTACTTGTTGAAATTTATAGATTACATGTGTGAGTGTGTTTCCTCAATGGGGAAATCACCTCTATTTATATTATACTGGAAACAACAAAAGGTGTGTGTATTGGCACAATAGTTTTGACCTCAATAACTTAGAAATATAATTAATTATAACAATAAAAATTTGTTATCTTTCACATATGGTGGGGCCGACTTGTACCCTTTACATCACAATTAGAGATACAAGAAAATATTACACTTACACAATGTAGTAAAGGATCCACACATCCAATAGTTCTCAACCACTAGGGACATGTCCACCTGTGCTCAAGGACAGGTATGTCATACTCAACAAAATCATCTGGGGTACCACATCGTCTCAAATCTCACATAGAGGAGAACGATACACCCATCACACGAGCACACCCAAACATTGGCGGACGACTCAACTCTCACAGAGGAGAACGATGCCCGAACCATTAGGGGAAAACTATACTCACACACAGAGGAGAACGATTCCCCATCACGTGGGTATTCCCAATATTGGTCTCCCTCTCAGGTCGACTCACCTTAGTCACAGATGAGAACGTATCCTAGAGGATGTCTCACAATGCTGCAATCATTAACAATACTCCTTTGGAAAAAAAATCATGGACGCCCATCTGTGAGCTCCTACACTATATTTCCATACTTCTGAATATCATATTCATTTACCCAACTAGAATCCTCTACTGGGTGACCCTTTCACTTTACTAGGTACTCAAAATAGGTCTTCCTCCTTGTCTTATTACCAATCCTCTGATCTATGATCTTCTCCATCTATGGTTTTTCTGCTGTAGGAATCGGCTTCTCCAACTGAATCTCCTTGTGATCATTTGATCTTCTTGGATCATCCATCCTGGAAGGGTACAAGTCAGAACATTGAATATGGGTGATATTCCCACATCCTCTGGCATCTCAATATCATATTCATTTGCATCAAACTTTTTTGAGGATCTTAAATGGTCCTATTTTCCTCATCCTCAATTTATTATATGTTCCCCTTGGGAACCTCTCTTTCCTTGGGTGTGCTAAAAATTGATCTAAAACTTCAAAACAAACCTCTCTCCTTTTCTGATCAACTTGGACTTTATACTTATGATTGCTCTCATGTAGTTGTCGCTTTATCTGATCATGAAGCTTTTGCATCTCTGCAACAAAGTCTTATGCTCTTGCACTTCTGAACTCACCATGTTTCAAATACATTAACTCTGAAATTCCTCTCGGATGCATTCCATACACTATTTGAAATTGAATTTTTCTAGTGATTCTATTTGTAGAATCATTATAAGAAAACTCTTCTTGGGGTAGAATCTGATCCCATTGGTTATAATGTTCAATGACCAAACATCTCAGCAAATTCACTAATCTTCAATTTACCACCTCAGACTGTCCATTTGTCTGAGGGTGATATGCTGAACTGAAGGAAAAATTTATCCCCAGCCTTTTCCATAGGTTTCTCCAAAAGTTTCCCATGGACTTGGTATATATATTTGAAACTATACTCTTGGGCAAGCCATACAATCTCACAATTTATTTGAAAAATAAAATTTCTATGTGAGTAGCATCACTAGTTTTTTGGAATGGTATGAAATGTTCCATCTTTGAAAATCTATCAACCACAACAAGTATGGAATGACTCACCCTATGGTTTCCTGGTAATCCCAACATAAAATCCATGCTTATTGCATCCCATGGCTTGTTTGGAATAGGCAATGGCTAGTACAAACCAGTGTTATGTTTCTTCCCTTTTGCATACTTGAAAACTCTACATCTATCCACAAACTTCTTCACATCGTATCTCATACCTAGAAAATGGTATGAATAACTTAGTTGTGCATAAGTCTTATCATGGCCGAAATGTCCAGCCAATCTTCCACTTTGTTTTTCTTTCAACATGTTGTCTCTCTTAGAGCATTTTAGAATATAGAGTTGGCTTCCTTCGAACAATATTCCATCATGAATTATATACTCTATGCAATTACTCCTGTCCATTATCAAATTCTTTTCACATGCTTCATAAAACGCTTTAAAATATGTTTCTTCACGATACATTTCCTTAAGGTGTTCAAACCCTAAGGTCTCCACTTGAAATTCCTGCATAATTAGACATCTCCTGCTCAAAGCATCAACAAATTTGTTAGTGCTACCATTAATGTGATTGATAAAAAAGGTAAAATTATGCATGAATTCTACCCATTTAGCATGTCTTGTTTGGTTATGAATTGTAAATGTTGATTATCATTGTACAAAACAAACTCCTTTGGAATGAGATCGTGCCTCCACTTTTTCATATCTTGTATTACAACATAAAACTCTTTATCATATGTAGAATATTTTCTCTTAGGGTCATTCATCTTCTCATTGAAATAAGAAACAAGCTTATTTTCTTGGCTCAGGACTGCACCAATAGCTACTCCACTTGCATCACACCTCACTTGAAATATCTTCTTGAAATATGGCAGAACCGTAATAGGTTGTTCTGTAATTTTCTCCTTTAATACTTTGAAGCTTTTTTCAGCTTCCTTTGTCCAATTAAAATACTTGTGCTTTTTTTTCATGGTTTCCATCATAGGTGCACAAATGCCACTGAAATTCTTAATGAATTTCCTCTAAAATATTGCTAATCAATGGAAGCTTCTCACCTCAAATATGCTTCATGGAGAAGACCATTCTTTGATTTCCCTCACGTCCTATGGATCCATCTTCAATTCATTTGAAGAGATAAAAAAACCCAAGTATATGAGTTATATCTTAATGAAATAACATTTCTTCATATTTATCAACATCTTCTCTTGTTGTGACCTCCTCATCACTAATGTCAAGTTCCTTTTAAGTGTTCTTTTTCAGTTTTACCGAAGACTAGGATATCATCCAAATACACAATTACAAACTTAACTATGAAGTCCTTGAGTACTTTTTCATCAATATCATGAATGTTCTTGGGAAATTGTTAAGACAAATTGAATAATAAGCCATTCATACAACCCTTCATTTGTCTTGAATTCTATCTTTCATTCATCTCCTTCTCTCATTCTTATTTGGTGATAACCACTCTTCAAGCTATCTTGGAAAAATAATTTGCTCCACTCAAGAAATCCATCAAATAGTCCATTTTGGGTAAAGGGAATCTATACTTGATGGTAATGTTGTTGATGGCTCTAGAATCTATGCATATTATCCATCCTCCATCCTTCTTTGGAATCAACACAGTTGGTACTGTAGATGGACTCAAACTTTCTCTTACCAAACCCTTATCCCAAAAATCTTGGAATTGATTCTTGACCTCTTCATTCTCTTGAGGTGTCAACCTATATGTTTCTTTGTTTGGAAATATTTCTCCTGGAATAAGATCAATGTGATGAATAATTCTGCTAATGGGTGGCGAAGAACGAGGTAACTCATCCACCACAATATCAACAAAATTATCCAACAATTCTTGAATCTTTGTAGACAGATCATACACATAAGTACTTGTAAGGATGACTTTGAGATTTCCCACCACAAAAAACTGCATCTCATGTTCTTTCTTGACTTCATTCAAGAGTTCCTTCCCACTCATGAGAAGTTGTTGTGAGGGAAATCTCCTTACGGACTAGAAAATAGGGTTATGCTTTGCATGCAGATATGACCAAGAGAAAATCTACTTTCTACCTTCGTCCCCACACTTAAATCCTATTTATTTTCAATAAAACATGGCTAGATCAACCTACCTCATTCCAGGCGTTTGGTGTCGATCCCTTGTCGCACTTGATCACTTGTTCGCAGTTCTCATTTCCAACGCTGACCTGCATACAAGACAAGCAAAAACTACACATGCATCTTACCTATAGACTAACATGTTAGATATTCAAACATGTACTTAAAAAATTATGAATAACTCATGAATTGGGACGGGAAAAGCATTTTCTTTATTACTTTGAATGAGTCAACTTACAAAAAGTTGAGACCGGCCATCGCTCCGTGAACCTGATCCTGGGTTCCTCTTCAACTGTCCTCCAACGTCTTTTCTTTGTATCTCTTCTGGAACAAGGAAGGCTAAAGGGTTGGGACAATGGGAATATGCAAATGGGTAGAGTTTCTTTGCTATATTTTTTCTCCTCCAAATGGGACCCCTAGCCCTTCTTTTTTAGGCTAGAAGAAGCTAGGTATTTGGACGAACCCTCGACCATGCATGGTTGGGAGTCTTAGTTAACTCACCCAGAGCTGTCTGTTCCATCGAAAACTTTCCTTTTTTTGTTCTTTTATCAGTCCACATGGGTTGTTTTATGTCAGCTAGTGTGTACATGTGTTCAATAATGGAGTAGGGTGCATGGGCCCTTATAAAAGAGGATTTTTAAAGAGTTGTTCAATAGTTCTTTAGCAAAGAAGGGATCTGAGATGGCCTGATGCTAGGTAAGCATGTATGGTGCAATTTAGGGTTATAAGAGAAGTATTCTTGGGACAACTTCTTCTTTCACTTTTGTATCCTCCATTGGTAGAAACATCTGTGTATGACCATTCTTCTCAAGGGTGTAAGAATTTTTCCGCCCATCATGTATGAAATTTCTATGAAACTTCCATGGTCTCCCCAACAGAACATGAAAAACGTCCATGGGTATTACATCACACAAAATCTCATCTTTACAACCTCCTATCTTAAATTCAACATTGCATTGATGAATTACAATGACTTGGTGTGATGACTTACATATTTCCTGCTTCAGGTTTAGGTTTCTGGAACTTCTCTTAGACGGTTCCTTTGTCTCTGCTTGGAAATTTTCCTTTATTTCACTAGCTTTGTTTCCTGGACATCTTCTCCTCTGCTTTCAGTGCTAACTAATAAACATCTTCCACTGTTTTCATGGTCAACATATTGATCTACTCTTGGATTTCATATCTTAGGCCATTAATATACCTAGTAACCTTTTCCTCATCACTCTCTCTCTATCTTTCGTTGATGTTCAACATATTAAATTTCTCATTGTACTCATTCACTGATAAGCCCTTTTATTTCAGGTTCTGTAATATCCTGAACAAATTGATTTGATAGTCTTTGGTTATGAACTTAGCTTTCAATTTAGCTACCAATCTATCCCAATTTTTTATTTTTTGCTTACCTTTTTGTCTTTTGTCGGCTTGCAATTCATCCCACCATAGTGCTTCATGTCCCTTTAGTATGGTAACAACATACTTCACCATATTTTCATCCTCTATATATTCATAATCGAAATACTTATCTCAGGCCCTTATCCAATCCAAAAACTCCTCAACATCCAAGTTGCCTTCATACATTGAGATTTCAATTTTTTCTCTAGCTCCCCTTTTTGCAACATATTTCAACAAGTGTTTCTCTGCAATGTCTTCTCCTGAAGCTCCTTCTACTTCCTTTTCTTCAATCTTAGCTTCATTGATGTCACCAGTATATGGTTCTCTTCTCTACGTTGTCTCCATGGCATCTAATCTTGCACATAGTTGCCTCATTTATTATTCCATGGTCGGATTTGCTACAGGTCTCTCCCTGCGTCTTCTTGGTGGCATGATTCTAAAACTTCTTTCACACAAAGCTTAATTATGGATCTGATACCACTTGATGCATACCCCACCCTCTCATAGATTTCGCTTGGCCTCCTGGTCTAGGATCGTTCTAGTTGAGAGCTGAAATTAGCTCAAAGGCTACCTTCGAGCCAACAGTACTAATGCACAGTTCCTTAAAAACCTATTCCCAAATGAAAATTTTTGTTTCAGGAGTCCCCGAGCACTTACAAAGCCTTCCCCAGAGACAAAGATCCAAAACCATGGGCCAAAGCTTCTTCCTCCAAAAATTTTGGGACTTCGGGACCTTTCTATCACTTTTATCTCTTAACACAAATTCCACAAACTGTCGAACACCAAGTGGATAGATCAATGGTCGACAATGATCATCGATATAAACGACTCAGATTATGCATTTCAATATTCGACGATTCCTTCACAAATCCTTTTCCAAAACTCTACCGGATCATCGAAAATCACTTTATATCGATCCTTAGATCGACAGTCCAAAATATTCGACCAAATGGATAGTCCATATGAGTTCCCCTCGAGCTTCAATGACTTTTTTGAGTCATCAAAAAACACATAATTTATATCTCACGACGCTAAAATGTTGAATAATTTCTCTTGTATCCATGTGTCCCCTCCTAGATCGATGGCTAGGATGCCTTTCGTGACTTCAATGATTTTCTCGTTGTCAGCATAATTCTTTGATTTCTCCAAAATGTCAAGTTCCCAGACTACGGGATCTTGTGCCACACATCCTCTTCAATGGATGGTTAGGATTAAATCCGGGGATTCAGTCCTCCATGAGTCTCCACAACACCATGCTTTATTTTATCTAGATCTTCGGACCTCTGTAGCTCTAGATATGTTGCCACGAACCCTTCCTGAAATTAATGGCCCGGATCTACTCTGGGCTTCAATACATCGGAGATATAAACATCCTCTTCTTAATATTCTCCCGGAGTGCCTATGCTCTAGACTGCCTCATCTGAGGACGCGTGTCCTTTGCGATGGATGGATTGAATGAACTTCGGCCTTTGAGACTTCAGGAGTCCTCCAATCCTACTTCCACCAAAATGCTTGTTCACTGGATTACACGTTCTTATGACAACTTTCCTCGGATTTTGCATGGCCACGATTCACTGCGGTCTTCAGGAATTCGGGGGTCCCGACTTCTACAGAGGATGAATCTTTTGAATACAAGAAGTATGAAGTACTTCATTGATTAACATGCATGCATCTCCTCCTGATCCAATGATTGTCTACACTCCTGAAACCTCCCAATCATATATTTACCATAGATATTCAATCCTCTATAACTCCTCTTTTTTGAACTTGATATACGACTTCTTTGAATGCATGAAGTCTTAGAGAATTACAAGGTTAAAACCCAATCTACTTCTCTAGATATAAGGGTGAAAAAAGACCTTGGATCCTCCCAAAAAGATCTCCATCGTTCAACTTTGAAAATATTGAATCCTCTCCTCAAAGATTCGGACTGTTATCCTTCCTGAGCTTGACTACACAAGATCAATAGAATCTCTGGCACCCTCTTGTGATCTCCTTTGATACTTTAAAGCTCTGGACTTAGAAATTTTCCAAGTCTCTCATGCTGAACTTTTATAGTCGCTATCTCTTCTGAGCTTTGTTCCTCTGAGTTTTATAGACCTCTGGCGCACTCCTTGCATCCCCGAAACTTCTGATGAATTTCAGACTTAGATATTTCTGAGAAAATTTTAGACTTAGATATTTTTGAATAAATCTCCTCACACACTCCTTGCATTAATCTCCTATGAGACTTCTTCGACGCTTAAACAAAGTGTTTTCTTGATGCACTCTTTGCACGGGTCTTCTCCAATATTTTCTCTCCTATGAGAAACTGTGCACTCTCTACACTTCAACTAAATGATTGTGCACTCCTTTCACTTCCACTTTAAATTCATGTTATCTCTCCCAATATTTTGATTCTATCTCGACTCAGCCTACGCATTCCTTGCACCAGGAATCTCATAAGAGAAAACAAATGAAATTTACAGAAACATCAAAGGTTTCCAAACTTAACCATGAAAAACATATTCATGCATAAAAGATACATAAAAACATAAAACACAGAGAACATAAAGAAACATCACATGTACTCAAATAATTCAAATGAACACATCACCATACAATTGGAATCAAACCTCTTTGTTTGTATTCATTCAGTAAAATATGTACATGGAATCATATAGTTCTCTGCAACTCTTCATAAGCTTCAACAACTCTCTCAACATAAATAACAATAACAGTCAACAACAACTACAATGTTCATCAATCTCATTTGGGAAACAATACATATATTTATGCAATGAGGGGCTTCTCGAGCCTACCCTCAAGATTACCTTAGACCTATCCTATCACATTAATTACATCCATCTACTAAGGACTATTACATTGAATGGAAATTACATTCAGATATGAGTCGATACTCAATATCTGTACAACCTTATCTGATAATTAAAACGATTACATCCTTGGTGGCCTTATGTGATGGATGAAGCCTCAAAACATTTAACAACTTTAAATTCCAATATTTTCAAACTAGGAAGACACACTCCTTGGAATTAAAAAACAACTTCAAATCTGTGTGTTGGGTGCTTAGTTGTCCTCCACCTGGCCTCTTTAATGGTGACGGTGATGATCCTGCATAAGAAGACTAGAAGAAAAATTTATTGGCAATATACAGTTAAGTGGAAAGACCATCTAGCAAAAGATGCTAGTTGGATTTCTGAATTTGATATCCAAAAGAATAGAAAAAAAGTGGAGGAGTTCATGGAAAGGATCCCATGAATATGTTTTTGCAGAGGAGTATGATGCAAGAGAATCATCGAAAATGATCATCAAGTTGAGTGGAGGACAACTCAGGATCAAGCACGCATTAAAAATGTTTTGAAACCCAAGGAGAGCACATTAATTTGATATTTTGAAAAGATTGCAATTAAAATATTTTAATGTTTTGAGGCTGGATCCATTACATGAGATCACAGAAGATTGTAATTATCTTAATTAGTTGTAGGATTGTACAGATATTGAGAAGTGAGTCGTATATGAGTTGTAAATGTCATTTATTGTAATAATATTTAGTGGGAAAATTATTTGATTATGATATGATATCACTAGAGTAGTGGGAAGGAAGGCTCAAGAATCCCCTCCATGTATAAATATATCTAATTTGTGAAGAAATGAGGTTGTTGAGAATCATTGTTTTTTTTTTCATGAGTTTCTTCAAATTATTGTAAATTTAATTCAAGGAGAAGTCAAAGAGCTGCAAGAACTCTTTGTAAATTCTTTAGTGAATGAATATAATAGAAGAATATTTCTTCCATACCTATGTATATGTTTTCTCATGAGTTAATTGGTTAATGTGTGTTATTTTTATTTTTTGTGTTGTTATGCATGTGTGTGCACTTTATGGATAATTGAATGAAAATGTAGTGTTCTATAAGTTTCAATTGTTTCTCTTATGAAATACTATTGAAAAGAGTGCACAAGTAGCCATGCAAGGATTGCGAAGGTAGAGTCATTTCCAGAATCAGAAACTTGGAAGAGATCATGTGAATTTGTGCAAAGAAAGCGAAGGAGTGCACGTATACTGAGTGGAGTATAAAATCTCGGAATACCCTTACAAGGTGTGCATAGGGCCAACACTAGTAAAGTGTTGAAGAGCCTTGAAGAATATGAGTGCAAAGAGTGTGTGGGAAGATTTTGTTAAAAATATTCAAGTGTCAAGTTTCCAGTGAAGCACAAGGGGTGTGTAGAAGAGCCAAATCTTTTGAGTGTTAAAGCTCAGGAGGTAGAGAGAAAATAAGTCCTTGAAGGGAATAATACTTTCATTTTTGAGGTCAAGTGGATGAGATCTACCTGAGGAGGAGATAAGCCTTTCATAGCCACTAGATTTGGGAAAGTAGCACGAGTATTAACCCTTGAACTCCTTCAAACTTTGTGTGTTCGGATATTTTCAAGAAAATTTTGGGGAGGAGACCTATTTCCCGAAGTACCAAGATCTAAAGTGAATATGAACCATCCATCAATGAGGATACGTGTCCATATATTGGAAATAGTATATAAGTTTGGCTATCCGGAAATATTGAGGTGTGGCAGTGAAAATATACAAGGCTCCCAAAGATCCAAAAGTCCGAGTACATCTTAGTCATTGATAAGTAAGTACACATGTCAAAAAATCTTGTACTCGACAAGTTTTTATGCAGACACCACACTCTCATAGGGTTCATGCGACCTTCTTGGTCTAGGATCATTCTAGTCGGGAGATGAATTAGCTCACACGCCCCCTCTGGGCCAAAAATATTAATGAACATGTCCTAAAAAAAAAAATCCTGAATGTAAATTTCCTTTTTGGGAGTTCCCGAGCACTTATAGAGCCTCCCTAGAGATCGAGGGCCAAAATCGTGGGCCAAAGATTCTCCCTACAAAAATTTCAGGACTTTGGTACCTTTGTATCCCTATTTATCTCCCAATACAAATTCCACGAACTTTCAAACATTAAGAGGCGAAATCGATGGTCTTCAATGATCGATGAGATTGACGGCTCAGATTACGTTTTCAGACTTCAACGATTTCTTCTCAATGCCCCTTTCTACAATTCTCTCAGATCGTTGAAAAGTTCTTTACGCTGACTTTCAAATCGATGGTCCACAATGATCTGACCGATGGATGGTCTAGATCAATCCCCTTCAGGCTTCGGTGATTTTTGTTGTTTGTCAAACGACACAACCTATCCTATCTCCTGATGTTGAAATGTCGAAAAAAGTTCTCCTTCCTCCACATGTCCCCTCCTATATAGACAACTAGGATTTCTTTGGGACTTCGATGATTTTCTCCTTGTTTGCATAACCATGCAAAGTTTCCAAAGTTCCAATTCCCTAGACTACAGGATCTTGCACCATGTGTCCTGTCCAACAAATGGTTAGTATTGACTTTGGGGCTTTGGGCCTCCGCGAGTCCAAACAAAACTGCACTATTTTCCCTGGATCATCGAACCTATGGACCTCTAGATCTTCTTCCACATGTCCTCCTATGATCAACGACCCTAATCTACTATGGGCTTTGGGACTTTGGAGATATCAACCTCCTCTTCTTGCTATTCTCCCAAAGTTCCTATCCTCCATATTTCCTAATATGATGATGCATGTCCTTTACGATGGATGACCCACATGAACTCCAGAGCTTCAGGACTTTTGGAGTCCTGCACTCCTACTTCCGTCGAAGTCCTTGCTCACCGAAGCACATGATCTGTTGATGGGTGTCCTTGAATTTTTGGATGACCAGGATTCACTCTGGCCTTCAGGTCTTTGGGGGTATCGACTTCTTCACACGTTGAATCTTTTGAATACACAAAGTTTGAAGGACTTTGTTGATTCAACTCCATGCATCTCCTCCCGATCCAATGGCTATCCATGCTCTTGCAAAATTTTGAATGGATCTTGACTGTATATCTTTGATCCTCGATAACGCCTCCTTTTTAAACTCGATCTATGACTTCTTTGAATGCAAGAAGTACTAAAGACTTACAGGGTTAAACCCCACACTACTTCTCTAGATCTAAGGGATACAAAAGACCCTGTATTCTCCCAAATAGATCTCCACCATTCAACTTTAAAAATAATGAATCATCTCCTCCTTGAAGATTTTGACCGCTATCCTTCCTAAGATTAATTTCAAGAGTTAAGAAAAATCTTTGGCACGCTCTTGTGAGATCCTATGGAACTTTAAAACCTTTTAATTAGAAACTTTCTAAGTCCCTCTTGTTGAAATTTTGTTCTCACTATCTCTTATGAGATTTGTTCCTTGAGGTATTTCAAACCTATGGTGCACTCCTTGCAGCCTTTGAACTTCTAATAAGTTTTGGAATTAGATATCTCTGAGAAAAACTCCCTTACTCACTCCATGAACTCGTCCTTTTTGAAACTTATTCAACACTTAAAGAAAGTGTTGGCCCGATGAACTCCTTGCACGGGTCTTCTCAAACCTTTTCTCTCCACTGAGAAACTGTGCAATCTCTGCACTTCAACTAAACAACTGTGCACTCCTTGCAACTCCACTATAAATTCACATTATCTCTCTTGGGCTTCTGAGTCTATCTCAACTTGGCCTACTCACTCCTTGCAGACACTATGCACTCCTTGCACCAAGAATATATGAAGAGAAAACAAATGAAACTTACAGAAACATCAAAGGTTTCCACACTTAAACATGAAAAACATATTCATGACTAAAAGATACATAAACAGATAAAATAAAGAGAACAAAAAGAAACATCAAATGTACTCAAATAACTCAGATGAACACAACACCATGCATTTGGAATCAAACCTCTATGCTTGTATTCATTTAGTAAGATATGTGCATGGACTCATACAATCCTCTACAACTCTTCATAAGCTTCAACAACTCTCTCAACAACAACAAAAATAAAATCAAACAACAACTACAATATTTAGCAACCTCATTTGGGCATGAAATACATATATTTATACAATTAGGGGCTTCTTGATCCTTCCCTGCATACTACCTTAGTATTATCCTATCATAGTTAATACATTCATCTTACATTCAGATATGAGTCGATACTTAGTATTTGTACAACCTTATATTCGAATTAAAATTATTATAATCCTTGGCGTCCTTTTGTGATGGCTCTTGCCTCAAAACATTTAACATCTTTAAATTACAATCTTTTCAAAACATAAAGATGGGCTCCTCCTTGGAATTCAAAAACAACTTCAAATCTACGCTCTGGGTGTTGATTTGTCCTCCACATGGATTCTTTAATGTTGATGGTGATTCTCATGCGTCATACTCCTTTGGCCCAAAATCCATGGACTCTTGTCCATGAGCTCCTACATTATATTTCCATGCTTCTGAATATCATATTCATAGACCCAACTATCAGCCTCTATTGGGTGACCCTTCCACTTCACCAGGTACTCAAAATAAGTCTTCCTCCTAGTCTTCTTTACAATCCTCTCATCTATGATATTCTCCATCTGTGGATTTTCTGTTGTGGGCATATTCTTCTCCCACTGAATCTCCCTCTAATCATATAATCCTCCTATTTCATCCATCCTGTTAGGGTACATGTCTGCAACATTGAATATGGGTGATATTCCCACATCCTCTGGCATCTCAATCTCATATGCATTTGCATCAAACTTTCTAAGGATCTTACATTGTCCTATTTTATTCATCTTCAATTTATTATTTGTTCCCCTTGAGAACCTTTCTTTCCTCAGATATGTTAAAACTTGATCTCCAACTTCAAAATGAACCTCTCTCCTTTTCTAATCAACTTGGATTTTAGACTTTTGATTACTCTCCTGCAATTGTCTCTTTATTTGATCATGAAGCTTCTGCATCTCTGCATCAAATTATTCTTCTCCTGCACTTCTAAACTCATCATGTTTCAGATCTCTTAACTCTGAAATTCCTCTTGGATGCATTCCATACACTATTTTAAATGGACTTTTTTCAATTCTTATGTTTGGAGAATCATTATAAGAAAACTTTCCATGGGGCAGAATATGATCCCATTGGTTATGATGTTCAATGATCAAACTCCTCAACAAATTCCCTAAGATTATATTTAACACCTCAGTCTATCCATCTGTCTGAGGGTGATATGTTGAGATAAAGTATAAATTTGTCCCTAGCCTTTTCCAGAGGGTTCTCCAAAAGTGTCCTACAAAATTGGTATCTCTGTCTGAAACTATACTCCTTGGCAAGACATGCAATCTCACAACTTCCTTGAAAAATAAATTTTCTATGTGAGTAGCATCACTAGTTTTCTAACATGGTATGAAATGTGCCATCTTTGAAGATCTATAAACCAAAAAAATATGGAATCACTCCCCTTCTAGGTTCTTGGAAATCCCAACACAAAATCCATCTTTAAGGCATCCCATGGCCTATCTGGAATAGGAAATGGATGACACAAGCAAGTGTTATGTTTCTTCCCTTTTTCATACTGGAAAACTCTACATCTATCCACACATTTATTCACATCATATCTCAGACCTGGAGAATGTTATGAAGAACTTAGTTGTGCATAAGTATTATCATGGCCAAAATGTCCAACCAATCCTCCACTATGTTTTTCTTTCAATAGGTTGTCTCTCATTGATCATTTTGTAATATAGAGTTGGCTTCCTTTGAACAAAAAATAACCTTGAATTAGATACTATATCCACTAGCTTCTATCCCTTAGCAAAGGGTTCTCACATTCTTCATAAGCCTCTTTAAAATATGGATCTTCATGATACATTTCCTTCAGGTGTTAAAACCCTAAGGTATCCAACTGAAATTCTTGCATAATCAAACATCTCCTTCTCAAAGCATCAACAAATTTGTTAGTGCTACCACTAATGTGCTTAGTAACAAAAGTAAAATGTTGCATGAATTTTACCCATTTATCATGTCTTTGGTTCAATTTCTTCTATCTAGTTATGAATTGTAAATCTTGATTATCATTGTATAGGAGAAACTCCTTTGGAATGAGATAGTGCCTCCACTTTTTTAGATCTTGTATTACAACATAAAACTCTTTATCATATGTTGAATATTTTCTCTTAGTGTCATTCAACTTATCACTTGAATAAGTGATAGTATTATTGTCTTGGCTCCATAATGCACCAATAGCTACTCCACTTGAATCACACCTCACTTGAAATATCTTCTTGAAATCTGGTAGAACCAGAATAGGTTGTTATGTTATCTTCTCCTTTAATTCTCTAAATATTTTTTCAGCTTCCTCTGTCCAATTAAAAGACTTTTTCTTTTTATTTATGGTTTCCATTATGGGTGCAAAAGTGGCACTGAAATTTCTGATGAATTTCCTGTGAAAACTTGCTAATCCATAGAAGCTTCTCACCTCAAATATGCTTCTTGGAGAAGGCCATTCTTTGATTTCCCTCACCTTCTTTGGATCCATCTTCAATTCATTTGAAGAGATAACAAAAACCAAGTATATGAGTTATGTCTTCATGAAAGAACATTTCTTCAAATTTATCAACAACTTCTCCTCCTACAACCTACTCATCACTAATGTCAAGTGACTTAAGTGTTCTTATATGTTTTTACTGAAGACTAGGATATAATCCAAATACACAATTACAAACTTACCTATGAATTCCTTGAGTACTTCATTCATCAATATCATGAATGTTCTTGGGGAATTTATTAAGCCAAATGGCATAACAATCCATTCATACAACCCTTCATTGTTCTTGAATGTTGTCTTCCATTCATCTCCTTCTCTCATTCTTATCTGATGATATCCACTCTTCAATTCTATTTTGGAAAAATAACTTTATCAACTCAAGAAATCCATCAAATCATCAATTCTGAGTAAAGCGAATCTATAGTTGATGGCTCTAGAATCTGTGCACATTCTCCATCCTCCATCTTTATTTGGAATCAACACAGTTGGTACCGCACATGGATTCAAACTCTCTCTGACCAAACCATTATCCAACAACTCTTGGACTTGATTCTTGACCTTTTTATTCTCTCTTCATGTCAACCTATATGCTTCTTTGTTTGGAAAACATGCTCGCTGAATAAGGTCAATGTGATGACTAATACTCCTAATGGGTGGAAAATAACGAGGTAATTCATCCACCGCAATATCAACAAAATTATCCAACAATTCTCGAATATCTACAGGAATATCATCCATATAAGTACTTGTAAGGATGACTCTAGGATTTCTCACCACAAAAAACTACATCTCCTGTTACTTCTTGACTTCATTCAAGATTTCCTTCCCACTCATAAGAAGTATGCTTGGGATAGCTTTTTCCTTTTCTTTCTTATCCTTCGTTGGTGGAAACATATGTGTACGACCATTCTTCTCAAGGGTGTAAGTATTTTTTCTCCCATCATGTATGACATTTCTGTCAAATTGCCATGGTATTCCCAACAGAGCATGACAAACATCTATGGGTATTACATCACACATAATTTCATCTTTATAACCTCCTATATTGAACTCAACATTGCACTATCAACTTACCATGACTTGGTGTCCCTTCTGCAACCACGATACCTTATATGGGTTCGGATTTGCAGTTGTCTCCAACTCCAGATTTTCCACCATTTGTATGAAAACCAAGTTATCAGTTCTCCCACTGTCTACGATCACCTTGCATACTCTATCCTTGGTGTTGAAAGAAGTCTTGAAAAGACTGTTTCTTTAAATTGTCTCTTTTTCTTCTTTCTCTAGCTTTGAGAGAAATTTTCTCATATTGAGGGACTTCCCATCTTCCATTGATTATGCCTAAACATTCCTTACTTGAGCTTTGTAATTGTGAGCTTCTCCACCTCCTTTATTTTTCCTCTCAAGACATTCCCAAGACACATGCCATGTCTTTCCACAGGCATAGAATCTCACTTCTTCTCCTCCGCCTCTTCCTCTTCCTCGAGAAAAAGATTTTCTTCCACCATGTTGTCCACCTATGGAACTTCCTCCTCTTTCTGTATGACTGTGAGGCTTTCCAGCTTCAGGTTTTGGTTTCTGGAACTTCTCTCAAACAGTTCCTTTGCCTCTGCTTAGACTTTTTCCTATGCTTCGCTAGCTTTGTTTCCTGGCCAACTTCTCCTCTTCTTTTAGTGTTGACTGATAATCATCTTCCACTGTTCTCATTGTCAACATGTTGATTTCCTCCTAAATTTCATATCTCAGACCATTTATATATCTGGCAACCTTTTCCTCATCACTCTCTCTATGCCCTGCTCTGATGTTCAATTTGTAAAAATCCTCAGTGTATTCTTTCACTGATAAACCCTTCTATCTCAAGTTTTACAACCTCCTGAAGGAATTTATTGGATAGTCCTTGGGTATGAACTTAAATTTCATTTTATCTAGCATCCTATCCTAACTTTTGATTTTTTTCTTACCTTTTTTTCTTATGTTGGCTTGCAATTCATCCCACCATAGCAATGCATGTCCCTTTAGTCTAGTAACAACATGTTTCACCTTATTTTCATGTTCAATCTCTTCATAATCGAAGTAATTTTATAAGGCTCTTATCCAATATATCATATCCTCAACATTCAAGTTGCCTTCATACATTGGGATTTCTATTTTTACTCTAGCTCTCATTTTTGCAACAACTTTCAATAAGCGTTCCTCGACAACATCTCCTTCCGCATCTCCTTCAAATTTTGTTTCCTCACTCTCGGACTCACTGATGTCACCAACATCATGTTCTCTTATTTGTGTTGTCTCCATGGCATATAATATTGCACAAAGTTTCCTCATTTCTTCTTCCATAGATGGATTTGCTACAGGTCTGTTGATCTAAAAATGAAGAAGACTTGTATTCTTGAAAATAATTGCAAGTTAAATTTTATGTGTTAAAATGAAAATGGATCAATTTGCAACACAAATTTTATATAAATTACTCATCAAAGATGCATATAAACAACAACATTAATCAGTGAATAGAAAACACATAACATAGCAAATGATAAAGGAGTTCACCCCTCTCTTGGGCTACATCTCCTGGTCCAACTTCCAATGGATCTTTTGTATTATTTTCTCAAAGTGCTCAAAAATGTTTTTTACAATGATCAAAATGCCAAATAGACAGCTCCAATGGCTTCAGAACGTCCAAAAACCCCTAGCTGGGCTTTTTCGGCACCTCGTTTGGCCAAAAATTGAAGAAGATAGGCTTCATGGAAGTTCCCCTTCAAACTTGTTGTCTCTGGATCGACAAATTGCACCCTTGTTGGCTCAACCTAGCCCCCACGTGCATTTAAGCATTAAAACCTAGCACCAGGTGCAACCGCACAAACGGTGCAAACTATAGGACGGTTATGGGTGCATTTAGCCCCTAACCGCCAAGGCTGTGGTCGTGTGACCCATATGACCGTGCGCAAGTGAAAAAATGGGCTCCATTTTAAAAGAAAATGGCTAATGGACAAGTGGCAGGTCATTGGTTTGTATAACCATTGAAACCAAATCAAAACGCAAATCCACGCGCATGCACCAACGATATAACAATGGTCATATGTATTGTATATATGACCAGGGGCTAGTGCTAAGCCCCAGCTCGGGCCCCGCGCCAACCATACACATAAACAAATTCAAATATATATAATTCCATATATATAACAAGGTCCAATTGGTGGCACGTCGATTGGTGGCACTTCCCAAGTCTCTTCCCCTACCCGGAGGTCGCGGGGTCAAGTCCTGCCAATTGCAAAGATTTTAAACCAATATATATGTGACACGTGGCAGCCATTGGTTGGGCCATGTGTCACCATACCGTTCATTGAAAATGAGCCATGTCACATGCCAACTGTCCACACAACTACCTACCACGTGTCGTATGACCTGTCACATCAGCGTACAACCTGCCACATCAGCATCCGTACAGACTGTACAGATTGTACAGTCAGCATCCCTTTTTTTGCCTGTTTGTCATTTTGAACAGAACGTGATATCTCTCACTCTTGACATCCATTTGAACCTAAAAAAGTTGCGTTGGGTTCGTAATGATGAGGCCTACGCTCCCGTTCGATTTGAAGCGATTATGAGCACTTTGAATTTTGAGCAAAATTTGATCCCCTGGATCACACATCCCCATTGGAAAGATTTTGGACCTCCAAAAGACTATTTTCAGTCTATCTGAAGATGAGGGTATAGCTCCCTCACCTTTCCAACCTCAATCCACTTTGCTTTGCTTGGATTTGTACCTTTAAGACCATCTCGAAGATACTCCACATTTCCTCGTTTTGAAGTTCACATTCTCCTGTCAAGGATTGTTTCTTCATGCAGTTCTGTAAGATATTCTGGGGAAAAATCATCTATAGAAGGAATCTGAACATTCTCTCCTTGATCATTAATCAAAGGAGGCTCATACAATTTCAAATTCTCAACATTAAAAACTGCATACATTTGCATATAAGGAGGCAAATCTAAACGGAAGGCATTGTTACCAATCTTGTCGATAATCTTGAAAGGACCATATTGAATTGGTTTTAGTTATTTACCTTCTCCTTTAAGCCTCTCCTTACTAATGTAAAGCCAAACTTCATCTCCAACTTGGAAACTGTGATCAACACGATGCTTGTCATGTCTCGTTTTGTACTTGGCTTGACTCTTTTCCAACTGCTCTTGTACCATTTGATGTATTGACTGAATTTGTTCAATGAACTTTTCTACCCTATCAATGTCATATTGACCATCAATAGCAATATCCTTCCCAAAGATAAAATGTAAAGGAGATTTGGGCAAATAGCCAAAACATGCTTCAAATGGCGACGTTTGAGTTGAAGAGTGCTTAGCTCGATTGTAAGCATGTTGAATGTAGTGTAAATGCTCATCCCAAAGTTTAGGATGCTTGCTGCAATAACCACGAAGAAGATCCACCACCGTTCTATTTACCACTTATGTCTGACCATCGGTTTGCAGATGAAAAGCTGTGCTCTTTTTTAGTTTGGTGTCCATGAGTGCCCATAAACTCGACAAAAAGCTTCCAACAAATCGAGAATCCCGATCAGAAATAATGGATTTAGGCAATCCAAAATGCACCCAAACGTTTTGAAAGAACATTTGTGTCATTTTCTCAGCTGTAGCCTGCTTCTTACAAGGCATTAAAATACACATTTTTCTAAATCGATCAACCACAACATAAATATAATCATGATTTCATCTAGACATAGGTAGACCTCCTACAAAGTCCATAGAAATACTTTCCCAAGGACGAGAAG